>PVIU01003536.1:0-143364 GCA_004026605.1 Ondatra zibethicus | reverse complement strand
CATATCACCAACATGCACACATACATCTACACCACCAGCATACACACATACACACTACCAGCATGCACACATACACATGTTGAAAAGAAAAGGTGTGTTGCTTTCATTCCATACATGTTCCTTTACTAATTTTTGGTGAAACTAATTATTTTATTATGTTAAGTTTTAAATTTGTCTTTTGTGTTATGTTTTAGCCCACTTTATAAAAGAATATATGAAACTGTCTTACCAAAATCCTCTAGTTTGTAAGCTAATTAAAAAATAGAATATATGTTTAAAAAATACTTTTAACAGAATACTATCCGTGGGTTGACAATAATACCCAGAAATAACATGGGTTATTGAATGAAAACCTTAATGCCAGTCAAGAAATACCTCCCTACAAATTATTGGTGACGGAAGCCCTAGAGATTCCCAAAATAGTACAGGCTATTGCCATTGCTTTTAATTGCCTGCCAAAAATAAATGGTACGACTCTATTGCTGAGGACAGCGCTCACTTTGGATGTAGGGCACAGAGAAACCAATCCCTCTCTTCCTTTTGGTCTGCTTACATAGGGCGAGAAATGCTGTTCCAGCCTCTGGGAGAGAAAATACACAGTGGTCTCACCCAGCACTTGACCCTGCATGCGACAATAAGAACCTGCCTGACAGGATATGCCCACTGCTGTTCTCCTGGACCGCTGAGAGTCTGGAAGCTGACTGGCCTTCTCTGGTTACATCTTAGCCAGAATACTATTGTGGTTCATTTTGCTATGGCTGAACTGGCTCTACTCAAGCCTTGATCATATTCAGTCTCTAAGAAATCAAGGACTCTCTTTCCCTCAGGGTCTCATCTTTTACTAAACCCCTGAGATGCTCATTGTTCCTCAGTTCATCTCTCGGGTCTCCAGGCTGGGAAAGGGGCACATCCTCCCCCTGTGGCCTTTCTCTCAACCCTTTAACCACCTCCTCTCTCCCTGGGCCTTGCAGATGCTAGGCAAGTGCTCTGTGATTCTACTACATCCTCTACCTCTCTGCCTTCTTAGAATTCCACTAGTATCTGGGGTTTTATTCAAGAACAAAGGGCTAGGATACTTCTAGCTCCTGACTTCTCTTTTTCTTGACTTTACGACATCTTCTTAGGCCCCCTCTAGCAAGCTATCATCTTTGTCCTTTCCTTGGGTCTGATTTCATCATTCTGCTGTAACTTGGTCCTGCTGGGTAGTCTCCAGTGTGAGACACTCTCCTACATGAATGAATTCTTTCTGGCAGTTAAAAAGTGAGTGTTTCATGGCAGCTTCAAACCTGAGATTATGAAGGGCAAAGCTACATTTGTTGATGTTCCCCAAATGTTGTTCTGTAAATGCATAAGCACATTTAGCTTGAGCTGCGAAATGAGACAGAGCTGGGACCTTTCAAGTATGTTGTAAATATCTACTTCCCCTTTGTAAAAATAAAAATTGATGCTGGGGTGGAGACATTATTATAATGTCAAATCTGTGACTCAACAATTTCTATGGTTTCTTATTTTTAAAGCTAAAAATGTTCACCCTATCATAAAGGAACAATTATACTTGCCTCTATTTTCTCCACATATTTCATGGGTTTTAAGGACTTTACCTTGGAAACATTTATGACAATCTAATTATATATGCACGTGTGAACATGCACATAAAAATAGACTTATTACCAGCTCTTTTTCTGAACAGTTTGCTCCATCACCTCTTTCTTATGGATTTGTAGTCATTTGGTATTAAATTTAGTCAGTTGTCTTTATTTCTGTACTTCACTCCTGCTAAACTCACATTACTGGGAATTCTTTTCCTGGTTCAACAATACATTTAGCTTTCCAAAGCCTTTGCTTTTCCTCAAGATGCCTCCCCTCACGCTGGTATGGGGTTTTCAGCATATTTTGAGTCTCCTCATTAGCTATATGCAGATAATTTCTAGTTTCTCTAAAAATCCATTAGTATTTTCTTTGTTAAATTAAGTCAAGAGACTTGGAAGAAAAGCAATTAATTATTGTCGTCTTGTTAACATTCATGAATTAGGGCATGAAACTAATAGTCTCTCTCTCTCTGCCCCTTGCCTATCATTCTGTTTAGGCCAAATTGCAATTTCACAATTACAGATCAGAATCAAGAGATACAGTTTATCTGTGTGTGGAGAGGGCGGGGGGAGCCAGGGAAAGACATAAGATGTAAGTAGTTGGGAACCAAAGCCTCCTTTTTTTCTCTCTACTATTTAGATCAGTAGTATAAAATTTTAGTCTTAGAGGTAAGGCACGGAGGGCTCTCATTTGCTAATTTCGGAGTTGCTAATGTTCTGTTGTTACAACGATGATGCTCTTGAGTCTTTTTCAACCATTGTGACAACTAATAAAACCCCAGAGATTGGCTTCCTGCTTCCCCTTTGTTCACCCTCCACTCCTATATCTCATGTCTTGATTACATCAAACTTCACTTAGCCCCTAAGTGACAGGAATTTTTCGGTGTCACAATTTATTACATGTCCAGGCCTAAGTCCAAAAAAGCAATTCCATGTTACCACATGGATTTATTTTCTCCTATGACCATGTTTGTATGAACATATTATATATTATTATATTATGTGTTACTTATCCTGGGAGCATAATCTTTTCACTGAAGAACTGTCTTACGTATGTTCCTTGACAATGAAGAGTGCATATTTTTGGTGATTGGGGGTGGTGGGCTTGGGGGTGAGTCTGGATTTTGCAGTCTTGTGTAGTGTCTTTGTGCACTCCGGGTTGGTACAATGACTGCCTTTGTCATTCCCTGTCAAGTTCTGCACATGCCCAGAATTCAGGGAGATAGGTCAGAGATTAATGACTGGGAGGCATATGGTGAGATCATTTATCAGAACTGTAGGGATTTATAATCTTCCAGCTTTGAGCTTTTGAGAAAGCAAAGGATTAAGCTGCTTGACACATTTCCTCTTCCATTGCTCTGGCTTCATAGTTAGAAACCGGAAGACTAACCCAACCTGTAAGGAAGAAAGATGAATGCCAACACGTAACTTCACTTAGAGAAAATCAGAATTAGCTGTTCCAACCATTACTTACAAATAGTTATGTCTTCACTTTCTTTATGGGTTTGGAGGATTTTTTTCATCTAAATTATCTTGTAAACTAATTTTAGAATGTTGAAGTTTTACTAGAAAACTCCATAAGGAAGAAAATAAATATATTTCTTAAAAGCAGTGTGCTATGGTTTCAGCACCGTGTCTTTAGTAAAAATGAATTGCATTATACATTTTAACTCATGCCAATAAATAACAAAAAACTGCATTTATTTGCTGCTCTCGTGACCACCCACCTTTGGCACAGATGTTCAGCAAAAGATGTAGGAGTGTTGGGAAGCATTCATTAAAAGCGTTCAGATAAATTGGTAGTGTATTTATTGGCAATAATAAACTATGCAAGTTCATATTTCCTTTCTTGATCATTTTATAGAGGCCTTCTCTATATCATGGGCAAGCCAGCTTGTCCCCCAGGAAGTCCTTGCATATGCCAGTGAGCCTGGAGCCTGCCACTGGAAGGGTTCTGAGCACAGAAGTGGTAGTGTGATCAAAAAGGGTCTGAGCCTGCTCAGTCAGACTCCAGCTTCCCCAGGAACCTCATCTCATCTAAGTCCGTTTCCGAAGCACTTTATGGGTTCTGTGTGGACCAAAATGGGTTTCTTCTGCAAAGGATGTGATGTGTTATAGGCTGTCTATCTTGTCCCCAAAGCCTCCAGGGTTCTATTTTATACATGGAACTCAAAGGATATATACATGAAGATTAGAAAGCATTGTTATATTCCCGTTAGATGATTTAAGTTAATGCAAATCCAATTTTCACACATGTAGGCCTTCTTCTTCAGAAGGTCTGGCACAGTCTTGCAGGAACCCAGTAGATTAATACTAGGTAGGAAAAGACATCAAATATTCAGAGATATACAAAACAATACAACTGCCTGTAGAAGTTGCTAACACTGGATGCGTAGGTGAGTTTAAAAAAAAAAGAATCAACTTTATTGTTTGTTGATTATCATATCTACCTTGGGAGTCAATTTTGGTGAGGTAAATCGCAGAGTCTAACCCGTATTCAACAGAATGACCAGAAGAGAGATTTGATATGTTCGATTACCACTGGGAATGCATTTTAACCATGGAGACCATGAAAGCCAAATTAAAATTGAACAGTCCTATTAGCAATATCAGCAAAAGGCAGCTGTGATGGAGAGCTATGCGAAAGATGCTAGGGTTGGTAAATTCACACAGGACTGACGAGACCTGCGGGCACTTAGGGGCAGACAAGCAGGGTCAAGTGAGCTTTGCACAGCCATCCAGGTGTGGCTGAGGTGGGCCTGAGTGTGGCAGGCAGTGATGTTGAGGGGAGGAAGTGGTTACAGGAGCCAGTGTGGACATTGGCTATTGATGAGCCTCACAGTAGTGAGGGTGGATTTGATTTGTGTGGCGTTTTGAGCAAAGATAATTCAGACAGCATAAATGCTGCTAAAACTGGCTAAACTGGAAGGCTTTACACATATGAAGGTGCCATGATTTGAGTTTGTACCCTCTAAACTCATGTTGTAATTCAGTTGCTATCATAACAGTATTCAGACGAAACCCGAAGAAATGATTAGAGCATCTTAAGTACTATATAGTCTTACATGTGGGATTGACAGTGTTATGAAAAGGTAAGTTCAGATCTCTTATCCTCTTCCTTTCTATTTTCTACCAAATGATGTCATAGCCATGAGCACCTTCGCAGTTAGCAGGTGAAACATATTGATGATGTTGGCCCCTGGTCTTGGTCTTTCAAGACTCCAGAGCTAACTACAAGAGAACAGTTTTTACTCATTGTAAACTCTCTAGCCTTACGTGTTATATTATCATAGTAATAACTAGGATGGAGTCAGAAAGTTCTTGCCTTGCTATCATGAGACCCTCGGTTTGATCCCAAGAAGCCACTTAGGAAAAACAGGCAGAGTTGTACACTTGCAATCCCAGAAATGAGGAGACTAGTTAGCACACTCAATGAACTCCAGTCCAGTGAGAGCCAGTCTCAAATAAACAAACAGTAAAACCAAAGACACAGGATGAATAGAACTTGAAGACAACACTCAAGGTTGTCTCATAGTCTCCATACACATATATACCAATATCGCATGAACACACATGTCTATAATACAACTAAGGTGCTACTCTAAGCAGATAATCTTATTTAAAAGTAAGACAATGAGTTAGCTTTCTAATCCCCGACACTGGGCACTTAGAGAAGTTATAGACAAGAAAAAGAAAGAGGAGAGTAAGTCATTATTAATTGCAAAATCTGAAGACACTGCCAAGTCACTGGGGCCCGAGGAAATATTGAAATAGATACAGATGTAAAATAAGGATAGGGAAGACTTGGAAACGTATCTGATTCACTCCCGGAGTAAGGTCATTAGGAAAACCCAACCAACACATTTGGATTAAACAGTGGCTCAAAACCAAGTTAGGAAATCTTCAGCATAAGCATTACAAAGGGACTTCCACACTGGGCAGTTTACACAGTTTGTGGGCCAAGGAACAAACAGGTGGCGAAGAAACCAGAGGTTAACTTTATCAGGAAACCTCACATACTGGAGGACCAGGGGAGATGTAGGGTGGTCAGAGCCGAGCAGCTGAAGCCATAGAGTGAGAGACCAGCATCTGTAAATTGGGGAAATTGGCAGTGCTAAAGACGCCCTGGGAGGCAGGAGCTAAACAGAGAAACACCTTGACCTGATTCCTCAGCTTTTCCTCCAATCTTTCATGATTGGTTCCCAAGGGCCAATCCTATCTTCCATCTAGAAGGCCAGGGGGCCTGAGAAATGTTCTTCCCTTCTACCCGCAGCTGAGGGAAGGGAGGGTTAGAGCTCATTTGCTCATTAAAGGAAGCAGCCTATACAGTCGGCCTGCCGTGTGGTACCTAATATGGAGTACAGTATTTTAAGGTCTCGAGGGCTGTCTCCTGGGAAATTTGGAAGACAAACATAAAATGTTGAATATTTTCCTCCTCTGTAACTGCAGTCTGGGGGTGGGGTGGGGGAGAAAAATGGAACTTTCAAAGACTATTCAAAGCAGTGATTTTAACGGTCATCTAAAAATAGCAGGATATGAGTTTCCAGCTGCTGAATAGCCTTAATCCTCCTCCATTCCTGCGTCTTGTCAAGATCCCCGGGTGCCGCATCTCTAGACATCACAAAATAGGACATCTGTATAAGGAACATGGCTCAGCCGTGTTACATAGAGCAGTGAAAGCTTCTGCGACCTGAGGGAAGCTGCTAAAAGGCTAGGGCTAGCAAGTAACTGGCTGGACTCCATTTTGTCTTTTGAAAGTGATTTATGGCCCCCTGGCTGGAAGGCTCAGGCTCAGATTATAGATGCTTTGCCTGGGGATTTCTGGGAGAACCTTGGAAAGTCACTGACTGTTAGCACTTCTGTTTACTTCTATAGAAATGAAGACCAGAGCTCAAAGACAGAGACAGGCATATACAAATAGGAACTCTGCAAATACCCTAAAGAAATGCAGCCGCATCTTCTGCTCTTTGCTTCTGCTATAACATAACAGGCTGATTTTGGTGGCTGGAAATAGTAAAAGCTAATGTTGAACGCGAGCACTCGCTGCATCCCCAGGAGAGTTTAAGTACATGCTTTACCAATATCGCCTCATTCAACTTCGGGAACCAATCCCTAAAGGAGGGGCCCTTGTAAGCGTATTTTATAACTCAGTCAAGGTGCCAAAGGGGTTTTGGCTACAGAAACTCCCTGGTATGTGATAGGGTCAGTATTTGACCCTCCCACAATTCCACAGAGCCCATGCTGTCCTCACGGCATGAGGTCAACTCTGGTAGTCTCAAGGACAGGGACATGGATCACTGGTAATACATTCTGACAGCAGAAATGCTGTCTTCTAGAGACCCTGGTTTAGTGGCCCTTCCAAGACTCACCTTTAGACCATTGTGTCTGAATAGCCACCAATAATGAAGGATAAAAAACTGGTGTCCCCATGTGAAATAAGAGATAAGAGTGGTCAATCCAGGTCAAGCCAGTTTGACCTGGGTTCACTGGGATTTCCTACTGGAGAATTCTGGTCAACAGAAACAGTGAAACATTTAAACAGCCATGAAGCTTGGTCAGCCTCTCTCTAATATAAGCCTGCATGGACTTTAGCGGTATGTCCCTCTTGTCTCCTCTTTGCTAGGTCCCCAAGTCAAACAAGCCACTTACTGTCCCTGTACTTTCCCAATCTTTGTGACTTGGTCTTAATTTATAGTACCTAGAGTATACCCCTCCTTCGGCCTGACAAAAATTTCCTTTCTTGGGTCCGGCTTACGGGAATCTAGCTTACAAAGCTTTTACTGTTCTCCTGGGTCCGTGGGTGAACTCATGAGCCGCTGGGCACTTATCTACACCTCTTCTATCGCAGCCACATCCTCCCTGGTACCGTTTGTGAGTGCCAGCGCCGTGAGAAGGTGCAGATGCAGGGACTGAGTTACCCCTGGACACTCCTGGCAGCAGCTTCCTTTGTGTCCTGCACGGAGCGCTGTTTAAAAATGATGTGCAAAATTAGATGGCATACCAAGAAATCTTTTATTTATTTATTTTTTGAGAAATAGAGCTTCTTCGGTTCCTCCCATTCCTCAGCTCAGCTATAGTCTGCCTGGAGTCTCTGTTCCAGGGTTTGATTAAACAACACCCAAGCAAGCCTTGCATTGTAGGGCCCTTCCTTAAAAAACAGATCTGCAGTGGGAAACGTTTTCCCATTTGTTTTATTGCTAACTAAGAGCAAGAAAATTTTTTTTGAAATTAAAGGCAACCAGCTACTAGCTGTTGGAATAACTCTTTAATTGGCCATTAAGCATGTACATGGGAATAAAACCTCTCCAAACTAAACTGAGAATTACATCATCTAACATTGCTTGCTTCCTCCCTCCCTTTAACAGCCAAGGGAAGAGGCATGATTTAAATGGGTCAAACTTTTCAGCATCCTTTTCCCCCCAGAAGGCCCTGATATCTCCGAAGCACAACACCCAAAACCCATAGCTCATGGCACATGCATACAGAAGCAAAATTTTGCCTTTTCTTTTTTAATTCATAGATACTATGGAAGCTGGCAAGATGAATCCAGAGGTGAATATTACGATTTACATGTCTTTATGTGCATGTTATAATAAAAATGATATAAAGTGATCAAACATTACATTTTTAATCAATGGGCTACAAGCACTCTCCTGTATTTATTGTTTGTCATTGGGGTTTGCTGGGAGTGTTTGAGTACATACTAAATAATGTAGTGAGAACCATCCCATGGGGAGGGCAAAGTGAAATACAGAGCCCCAGCCCTGTAGATTGGAGTCTCCACGACAGTGTGGCCAGACTTTAAGCACTTGGCCAGTACATTTGGATTTTTTTTTTCAAGATTCGGAGTCATAAACTCTGCTTTCAATTGCAGCTAGTAAAAAGCAAAATAGCATGAGAGTTTTTCATATGTAAATCTAGTAATCTGGGGAAATGATCTCAGGTTAGAGTTCTGAATTCGTACAATCTAATTTTGACCAAAATGACACAACATCTCAGCGGCTCTGCACAAACTCACAGCAAATTGCAAATGATCTTTAAAACTGGTGCGGAAAAGGAATGCACAAGAAGCAACGAGAATGCGTCATACCAGTGACCCACACAGTCTGACTTCCCATTCCCCGATGACCAACGTGGTTGGGTGTGGGAATATCAACTCCAATAATAAAAGAGCTCATTCTGCAAATAGAACTGCATGGTTTTTTTAATAACGTCCTGTGCCTTTGTTAAAATTAGAAGGTCTTATCTCAATGCTGGTATAAAGCATAACCATTAAAAAAAGAATCTTTGCTGGTAGCCTTGTCATTTCTAAAGATAGTGCTGATAGAGGAAATGTTTCTTGGAACTGTTCAACCGCCAGGTCCCAAATAGACACAGCTGGACTCAATTATGAAACAGGATACCTAACTGATCAGCTTACAATATGGACTTGAGACTTGACTGCTATTCCTCTGCTTGCAAGAGCCTCAAGGAACCTGAAAGAATCGATTTGTCTTGAAAAGCAGTCACATGGCTCCTCCCCTGACTGAAATAATGGTTGATGTGGTGCGCGGGCTGCATTCGTTGCCTCACAGCCCATGGAACCAGAAACACCGGGGAGACGTTCCTCATTATTTTTTCATGCTGAAATACAGTTCAGCCAAACCCTGGTTCAGGCCCCGGTCTACGGAGTTTAATGATTTACAGTCCTGTAAAGAGCAGATTTACAGATCCCTATGCCTCTCCCAAAAGCGACTTCCATCCTGGTGTGCTTGACTTGAACAATCTGGTAGAGATGTGCCACGTAAAGAAATGGAATTGTGCTTTGAAGCCTGTTAAAGTTAAGTTTCCATGTGGAGTCGATTGTTGCTTTTTAAAAGAAGTTTTAAAGAATAGCCCTTCCTTTCAATACCCAAGAATTCAGTGAGCAACTTTATGCGCATTGGTCTAGCTGGAGGAGTTCACTTTGTCCTGAGAGGAAGAAGTCTTGGGCTGATTCCTTAAGTTCCTTACTAGTATGTTAGTTGAATTTTCTCATTTTCTTCTGAAACTTAGATCTTGCATACCTGCTGTACACATACGCAACCTTTCACTTATATCTACTAAGCAAATACCCACTCACTTGGCATTTTACTAGATCCTAGTGATTCACGGGTTGGCTCATTATTCCGTTTTCACAGCCTGGGATCTTATCCATGAGTATAGGCACAGTGTAACAACAAACAAGCAAATAACCCAGACGCCAGTATGAAGATTGTCATAACTGCAGTTATGACATGCCCAGAAATTGAAGAAGAAAGGGAATTTACTTTTCTCTTTAGGAGGTTTCAAAAAAGAAATGATTTTAATCTGGTCCAAAGAAGAGAATGAGCAGGTGTGGGATTCTGAGAAAGGCACAGTGAGAATTGTGTGTGACGGTTACAGAATGTGGGGATGGAGGGAGGAGGACAGGTGCGCCTTCATCACTTCATCAGCAACATATAAAACCACACCTCTTGGATCTATCTCACTTCACGCTTATCTAGTCTATCAAAGAGTGTGCCACAGTATTCAGTCACGTTTCCTTTGGACAACTCAAGGGGCATGTGTGCACGTGTGTGTGCTCAAAATGCTCATCAGTGCTTTTCATTATAGACTGATTCAGACTTCCAAGCATCATCAGAGGCCTCATCCGTCTTCATTTTCAGTGTCATTTTGGAACGTTCCCTAGGCAACAGACCAATACTGGCTATCTAACAATCATTTTTAGCAAGATACTTTGGACTGAAAAAATGCATATGCTCTCCAGAGGTATACAATTTTAATGTTTAACTCTTAGTATTTTTAGAGGGATTTTTCCGACCCTGTCCTGGGAATTACTAACCACCAACGGTATTCATAGCTTTAGGAATCAAGAGATCAAGAATCAAATCCTATGGAGGATGTGAGCTTTGACTTAAGTCTTAAAGGACAAAAAGAAAGTGATGACCACCTAGGCCCTGGAACACTCATAAATATCTAGGCAACAAAATTCAGGGCCGAAAGTACAGAGGTAGATGAACAGTATGGAGTCTCTGGATGTGAAATCATGGTATCTGCCTGTGCTTATGCTTCAGTCTATGAATCCTTTTAGAACAGCTAAAGTTTGAGAACATGGGACTATTGTGATTAAAATTGTTCTTCAGGGAAACAAGCAGTAAACCAGACTCCAGAGAGGGTTGAGGATAAGGAATACCACTTGATAATATTTTAGAAGGCATACCCATGGCCATCAGGAAGGATCTGAACTGTGGCTGTGCTATTGAACACAAAGAGGACAGAAGGTGGGAATGTATTCTGGAAGTAGAACCCGCTGGCAAGTAACTGGAAGCGGGAGGGGTAGCGTTTACAGTGGACAAGTGATGCTGTTTCCAGGAACAGAAAGTAGAAGAACCAAAGAAAGAGGAAGCCAGTGTTTCAGGGAGAATATGATGAGTTAATTAGCTACACATATGTAATATAAGTAGAGATAATAGACTGCTTTTAAATTCGATGCGTGGGTCACAGGAAATTAAGCCTCTGCCAATGACCTGGCACCGTGTTCATCTCTCTTTTGTGCTGACTACGGTAGATTTATATGGAAGGCGAACGGCAATTACTAAGTTTGTTTAGATGAAGCACAACATTGCCCTCATTGGATTATCTAACTCTCTCATTGCCTAGCCTCTGTTCAGACTAATATGTTTGCTTACCTCTGCCTAACTCAGCGGTCTCCGTGAAATCCCCGGCAAATAGAGAGTATCTCTCTCCCTTTTCACTGCTGTATGACAGCTGGAAAAGGTTATTGGTTCTGAACCCAGATAGCTTCTGTCTCATTCTCTCTCTGAACTCGCATAATTAATCTTTTCCAGACTGACAATAATTCCACTGCCTTCATTTCAGAGAAACTCGTGGTTTTCTAACACTTCAGATAACTCATTACTGGGTTAAAAAGGAATGGTGATACTCCTTCAGGCTTCTGCAGTCTCTCTGTGTGCTGTCAGGTCAATGCTCTGAGCACAGTTAAGCAGGGACAGATGGTGCCCGTTCCCTCAGTGACAGAACTATCCAGCAATGTCAAAGCCATTTACATCCTTGAGAGAGAAATGCTTTATGACTAAAAGTTTCCCACCATGTGTACTTCAGGATACAGAAATGAAACTGCAATAACAATTCATGTCCAATTATGTTAAACTTTAATTACATGAATCATTTAAAAATAAATTCCGTTGCTCCCTCCTGTTAGCAATTCTCCAAGGTCCCTTTCTAAAAGGGCATTAGTGCGCTCGACTTGAAGGTCTCCACACTAATGATCTTGTAAAACTCAAGATTGAACACATGTTCTACCTTAAAGATACATACTTGCACCACCAAAGTAAAATTTAAAAGGGGATGTGGGATGGGTAGGAAAGGGCATCAATCTGGATTATAGAAACAAAATCTACTGTTTCCTTAACTACAATTCTTAACCTTTATGGATGGCAGAGGCTTTTTTGTTTGTTTTTTGAGTTTCTAAATACAGACTCACATTTTTTGCTTAAAAAACAGAAATATGAATGGTGAATGTAATGGAAGAGGCCTATGATCTCATCCATAGGGAGGATAAGGCAAGAGGACTTGGGGTTTGCTGCCAGTCTGTATACCTAGAGAGACTGTGCATCACAAATTTCAGGAAGAGGAGTAGGAGGCAAAGTAGATTTGAAGAGTCTGGTGATATGAATGTTATTCACACATGATCTTTACTAACTGACTTCTCTCACGATCTTTACTAACTGGAACTCACTTTGTAGATCAGGCTGGCCTCAAACTCACAGAGATCTGCCTGCCTCTGCCTCCTGAGTGCTGAGATTAAAGGCATGCGCCACCACTGCCTGGCTTGGAATCACCTTTTTAACTCATGAAAAATGTCAGGCATGACATTTTGTGCTTATGATCCCAGAGATGAGAGACGGAAACAGGAGGATCCCTCAACTTGCTGACCAGCTGGTATTGCCAGTTGGTGAGCTCCAGTTCCATGACATTTGAGGAGACTGATCAAAGAACATGACCTATGAAGACCTCTGGCATCCATAGAAGACATACCTGCATCTGCATGTGTATTCTATACACATAAACCCATACACAAAATTAATTTCCTCACTAAAGTCATTTTATAGGGTCTGAAATATATACATACATATATATATTTAAAAACCTGTAGTATTTTTGTCTTTGCATTACTTGAAGATGACAGTAATTTTAAACATGAATATATCAGAGCTAAATACACAATTACCTATCTTCTATACTATTTTTCACTTCAGAGTGTTTCTCCCCTTAAAGTTGTATTGAGTTAAACTTTATGTTTAAGGAAACATATCCATTGATATATTTGTAGTTATTCCTTATTGTTTAACCATTGTAAGTGTATCTAAACATTAAGGGGTGAAGAGGACCCAGCAAGAAAGTCTTTAAACTCATAGACACCAACAAAGGAAGTTTAAGTAATCATCTCAGACAATGGCAGGTTTATGGTTCACCAAGGTGATAGGTCACCTGTTTGCCCATATCTTTCAAATCCCTCTGATCTTATGGTAGTATTGTGGTCTGATGTCTGGAAAGTTCATCCCATGGACAGAGACTCAGCAGCAAGGCCACATAAAGAGCCAGGACCTAAAACAGAAACAGAAGCCTTCATCATAAAGAGAAGATTGGAGATCAGATCTTAGTTTGTTATTCCCACCCCTGTATGTTTCTGTTGTCTTGAAAAGAAGATGCTACATGTAGGGTGAGGAGCAAGGGCAAGTCTACCTTTTATTTCCCTGTTGTAACAAAGCCAAATCTCTGAGGTGAGAGTTAGCCTCCGTTGACCAGAGAAGTAGCTATGAGGAGCAGCCTGTGCTTGGTCAGGTCCCTAGGCTGTCCTGGGCATCAGCTTCCTCTCTGTTGAGTACACGAGTGTCACATGATACCTTAATTTTAGCCTTTTTGTTATAAAACTTTCCCTAGTCATAGAAAAGTTGAACACATGGTATAATGTACTTCTACATCCACACCATCTGGATGTACATCTGGGAGGGCCGTCTTGTTACATCACACGGCAGCAGAGGGCATGGCATGATGAGACAGAGTGAGCCTGGCAGGTCATAGCTGTGCTTCTTCTGACAAAGGCACTGCTGCCATCATGGAGGCCCCGCCCTTTATCCCCTTCTGACCCTCGCCTCCAGAGAGTCGTCCTCTAGATACCATGAGCATGAACTTGGGGCACATGTACTTTTAGGGAGCACATTTACACAAGGCCAGACCATTATTCCTCTCTACTCTCTCTCCACTCTATGCCTCATCCTGTCATCCACACACCATCCAACGGAAGAGCATTGCACCTCTGTGAGCATCTAGGGGCTTCTGTTCAAGAGAAAATCGGAAGGTTCGTCTTGTTTACCATCAGCTGCTCTGCATCCTTAGGTTACAACAGCTGGCCCCTGTCAGGAAGACACTAGCTAATGGGGCATAAGCAGTAAATTCCACACATAGTACATATCATATTTCAGTACATATGGAACTTCAGAAAATAGAATTATCATTATTCTGAGACGAACTCTTGGTGCTCCACAATGAATGTCTTTGAGAGAAGTTGCATGTTTTACACATCTAAGTATATGATATCATATTTTAGACAATCCTATTCATCTTTCCTAAAGAAGTTTGGTTGGCAGAGTCAGAGAGAATCTTGTGCAAGCTTGTCAATGATGCCCCGAGACAACAAACGCAGACATGAAGGAAATAGGACAGAAGTGCTCCATCTTGTTGAGTAAAGGCAGAAGATACTGGATGCTTACTGTTCTGTATTTGGAGGTTTTCATAATGAAAAGTTTAGATAATAGCCCTGTAAAATCCATCTACTTTGCAGAAGTAATTTATCCAGATGTATCAGTAAGTTGATGTATATTGCAGAAGAATTTGATCACACAACTTTACCCTTTACCATCTCATATTATGAGGCGGATGTTATTTTAACTTAAAAAATACTACATATATTTAAAAGACAACATATAACATTTCACTATGGATACCGATTGTGTCATGCTTAATTTGTGCTAAAAATAACCATCAGCTCAAACACTCATCATTTCTCCATGTGTGTCTGCAAGAGGAGGTTCAGGGTCAACAATATAGTGTCTTTCATGGCTGCCCTTGACCTCAGATTTTTGGCTTTTCACTGAACCCGGAGTTAACTAATTTGGCTAAGTTGACTGGCCTGTGGGCTCCAGCCATAGAGATCCACTTTAGACATTGGTACTAGGAATATAAACTTGGGATCTCAGAATTTCACAGCAAGTACTCTCAACCAATTGGGCCACCTCCCCACTTTCTAATCATGTCTTTATAGAAAACCATGTGAAATCTTTCTTCTAGTATTTTGGGGTTGGTAGGTTCCATCTCTGAAACCCACATGGTAGAAGGAGAGAATAAATTCTGCACATTGTCCTCCATGTATGCTCCGTGGTGCACATGCTGGTGTACATGCATACACACATGTAATAAAACATACTTGGTTTGTTAACATGTAAAACTTAGACAGTTGTGTTTTATATATTCCTCATAATTGTCAGTCATATCGCCATGTAAACAAAACTTTCATGGTGACTGCCAAAAAAGATAAAAAAGGAAGGAAGGGAGGGAGAGACAGAGAAGAGAAAAGAAAGACTGACAGAATCTTTAAAATGTTGAAAACTAACTTCACATATCACTTTGGAATTTCAAAGCTCTGTTGTCAAAAATCAATAAAACTGCCCCCCCGGCTATCAATTAAATGCTAGTGCTCCTATTCCTCAGAAGCCCAAACTAAGCCATCTTTCTATTTGCTCTTGACATGGCTGCTTCACTCTTATGAAGAATTAATAAAAGCTTATGCTACCAAGCATATGAGGAAATGGGATTGTGTGGAGACACTAATTCATAAAATAGTCTGAACCTCTATATTTGTCAAGACTTCAACTTTATAATTTCTTGTATTTTTTCTCATTTATAATAATATCGCAGCTGGAATTGGTGGTGTATGCCTGTAATTGTCAACATTTAGGAGACGTAGCCAGGACAATCAAGAGTGCCAAGCTATCCTTGGCTAAATCACAAGACTGTCTAATTCTTTTCATCCGGAAAAGTTTAATTATGGAAGGAAGACTCAGCCTTAGTGTGGATGGAACCATCACGAGCCTATAGCAGGGGTCCTCGACTAAGTAAAGAGAAGGTGAGCTGAGCGTCAGTATCCATCCCTCCCTGTCTCATGTAAAGCCGTGTTCACTGTCATGCAGGTGCCACCATGATGGTTTGTACCCTGGGACATTAGCCACACAAACACTTAGGAAGTTTGTGTCAAGCCTCTGTCTCAGTATCAAGGAAACTAAAGTGATGGATGATAGGTGAATGGATATAATATAGATGGATATATCAATAGACAGTGGATGATAAACAGAAATGTATAGATAGATAGATGATAGATAGATGGATGGATGGATGGATGGATAGATACCAACTTATTAAAATTAACTTATGACATTGTTGAAGCTGAGAATTTTTATGATCTGTAGTCCATAGACCTGGAAACTAACAGAGCTAGAAACATCCGTTCAAATCACAAGCTAATGGCAGAAAAAAAAAAAGCCTAAACTATAACTCATCTCAAAGACTGCTGGACATAGCAAATGTGTTTGTCCTTGCCCAGCCTCCTGTTCTACTCAGGCCTTCAAGGGATGATGCTCCTAGTGGGGAGACACTCTGCTTCCCTGGGTCCACCAATTCAAACATTAGTATTCCAGAAGCGTCTTTAAAATTGCATCCAGAGATAATGTTTAAGCAAACATCTGAGCATTGGTGGCCCATTCTGGTTGATACATGAAAATTATCATTTATGTCTTTCTTCTCTCACCTTTTCTCCATCATTGTCTTATATTACAGCTCCCTTAAAATCAGGTGCTTAGGTCAAAGTTTATGAGAAATCACTTTACTGAGAAATTCCACCAAGAACAATAATTAGGCAGATCTAGACCAGCGTTTCTCAACCTTCCAAATGCTATGACCCTTTAATACTGCTCCTGATGTTGTGGTGATGCCCAACCACAAAATTATTTCTGTTGATATTTCATTACTCTAATTTTGCTACTGTTATGAATTATACATATCTATTTTCTGGTGGTCTTAGGCAACCCATGTGAAAGAGTTATTTGACCCTCTCCAAGGGTCGTGACCACAGGTTGAGAACCACTAATCGAGACATTGATAATGGGAAAGAAAGGAGGTCAAGCCAGCGCAAGGCTGAGCCATGCTAGGGATTCAAAGCCACTCTCCAGGTGTGTGAACACATTGCAGAGATTTTCCTGGGCAGTGCCCGGGAAGCTGGGGCATTATAATGCTTACCAGGCCAGGCAGAGTTAAAGATGCAAATCTCTGGTAACTCCTCTTTAGGCAGGCTTAATGGGGCTTGACTAGCCAGTGGGTGGCTTGCTGAGGAGGTATTCTTGGTACAGCTCTGGGAAGCTGTTTGTGTCTGGAATGTTCCTCCTAGGCTCATGTGTTTTCGAATCCCAGCTCCCCAGTTGAAGTGTTGTTTTGAAAGGTTATAGATGAGACCTAGCCAGTCACCGTGGCTGGAGCTTGAGGGATGCGGAGCCTCTGAGTGAGTTAAATGTTCCACGGAAAACGAGGGCTGAAACAACCCCCTACTATCCCCGGGTGCTGCCTAGTCTTTGTAGTATATCCTTACCTATCATCCTATATTGTCAGGTGAGAATGCCATTATTTCCTGTGTAAGGAATTGGGTTGAATGCCAATATTTCCTTCTGTGGTAGAGATGACATCTCACTATTTCTGTTTTCAAATCTTTTGCTATTGCTCCCATAATCAATATCTAAAACTCTTAGATATTGATGAGGAATTATTCACATCTGAGCTTATTGCAGTATTAGAAGGTGCAATCATTGGAGGGTGGGTCATGGCCTTTTTTTTAATATATAAAACATGTAGATTTGTACTCTGGGTCTTAAAAACCTTGATGAATGCAACAGAAGTCTTGAATATGTAGTAAGAAGGCAGCATTTCCAAATTTAGCCATTCATTCCTAATGTAAAGAGCAAGCGCTGGAAAATTTTCACGTGCAAGCTCTAAATTCTGGGGCCATCCCACGTAGATGAGTCATGTAATTTTACCTCCTGAAGACTCAAAAAGACAGCTGCATGCTTTTTAAAGAAAAATATGTTTGTATACTCTACTACACCAGTATCAGCAATTATTTTGAGTTCTCTCATAAATGGGTGTAGAATTGAAGACATAATTAGGAAGATTTAGGAAGCTTTGTGTTTTCTGGAGTTACTGTCTATTTTGCAAAGGCAATAGTATCAAACCCGTTTAGCCCATTCTAAAAGACAAATTTGGAAGAAGCTTAACAAAGGATTGTCTAACCAAGAATAGGTTGGCATTTTTTGTTTAATAAATTACAGCTTTTTCTAAATGACATTCAATTAATATTTTCAATTCATTGGATTTGTCAAGAATTGAACAATTTGAAAATTGTTTAGATGACTCCAAATTAGATCGTTCTGTTTATATGTGCAGCGTGTGTGAAATTAAACTTCGACAAATGTGCGCAGTTGCACAATATTGAGCTTGTAAAAGGTTACACTGAGAGGCTCTTATGAATTTTCACCTCGTGTTTAACACATTTACTTTTTGTTCTGATGTTTAGCATTACTTTACATCAAAGATTACCCTTCAAGAATGTTTTGCATGTGTGGATATATTTTAAGTTACCATGTAATGGTGTAGAGATACATTCATGCGGCAATTATGAGAAAGACAGCTTGAGGCACCTAAATTATGTGTTTCCAACTGGCCCTCTTCTAATCACCCACTTTTAGGGGGGAAAAAAACTAAGAGAGTTTTTTTAAATCTCTGTTTTGTGGGCTTTTTCTTTTTTTGGGGGGGGGGCTTTTTCTAAATAAAAAAAAAGAAAGAAAGAAAAGAAAAAAAAAACAGCCATACATTTCAACACTGTAACCCAACAGAAGAAAAGCAAGTCCTTTTTAATTTTCTGGCATAGTTCCATTTTGTTTTTTGAACCCTAGTGGGTAGTGACTGTTGTGTAATGGTATCTAAACGTCCTTCAGAACCTGGGAGCAGCCCCTGGAACCCTCACATAGCCCTGCACCCATAACACGCCCATGCACCCCTGAGATTCAGTCAATCCCTGGGAATCTGCCCTGCCTCACCAGGACACACCATCCTCTCTGGTCTCCATTCAAGCAGCCAGCAGAATCTTCTGAAGGAGAGAGGAGAGGTTCAAAAACGTCTGAAAGGAGTTTTAAAGCCTTCTCAGCAGCTGAGAGCAGAAGGAAGTGGAGAGGGCAGGGGAGAAAGCACTTTAGCATAGCATCAGAACGTGCTGTCCCCACTGCCCCACCCACAGTGCCTAACCTTAGGGTCCCCCAAACCCCTCTTCCTGAGAGTGCTAGACTCTAGCCATATGGAGTTGAGGAGGATGGGTAGTGTGTTCTGGCTGACCTCTGTGGTACATGGGCAGACCTTCTGGGAGTGGATGTGGCAATGTGTCATAGTCTCCCACCCCCTCACCAAGACAAGGTCCTTTAAGGTGTGTGTGTGTGTGTGTGTGTGTGTGTGTGTGCATATATACATAGATGCATTCTTTCCAATGCCAGTAAATATTTTTTATTCTGATTAAACATTTTACTGGGGGAACTGTGGTTGGTATGTACAATGAAAAAAACTTTTAAATAAAAAATTTAAAAGAACTAGAAATGAAAAAAAAACTGATTTAAAATACTTTCCCTATCTTTAAGAATAAGGACCATGATTTCAAAACATTTTTAGTTGGAAATGTTTGAGTAGAAAAACCATCCTAATAAGGAAAAGGGTAAAAATGTAAAACATGTGCAAAACAGATGCTGCATTTATTTTCATACCAGAAAAAGATGTACAGACCAGGACAGCATTACAGCATAGATAGTGAGCAGCCTCTACGATGCCGGCCAGCTGGAAAACATGTCCATGGGAGATGGGATGCTTTTTAAACTGAGGAAACCTAACTGTGCAAATGCAACCCTGCTTGATTGCTACAACGGAAATTCCTTCCTTGATACAGGGCTCCTCTACCTACACCTAAGCCCTCATAGTGCATCGCCAGCCTGTGGGGATGAGAACAAAGAGGGTCTGTGCCCCAAGTGAGAAAAGAGGGTCAGAGAAGAACATTTTCATGAAGAAGAATAAATGTTCATATAACCTATGCTGATAGAAAACATACTTAAAAAATGAAATCATTTAAATACAAACCCCTAAGCTGGCGCGCCAACAAGGTGCTCAAAGTGCTAATGCAAAGAAATAGTTTACATGGACGAAGGGCATCTTTAACCCCAAAACACTGTCAGAGAGACAGTCATGGCCTTATGTAGATATCACGATTCCTAAGAAAAAGAAAAGAAAGAAACCGTGATTAAAAATATCTCCTAACCAAGATGGGGATTTTAGCAAGATAGGGTGCATTTGAATTTGTGCTGTAGAGACTTCAGCTGTTCTTAATGAAGGTCATCCCTCAAGAACGGGATTCCTGGGAATTTCCCTAGTTCCTGCTTTCTCACTAACCCCGTAATGGCTCCCTCAATCAAGATAACTCTTTCCTTGTTCTCCCTCTCTGTCCTTCCCCAAACTCGACCAACCCCTTGCCTCATGTTCTCCTCCCCCCTCCCCTTGTTCTGTCCCCCCTCCCTTTCCACTCCTCCCCGCTTCCCCCACACTCCCAATTTACTCAGGAGATCTTGTCTATTTCCCCTTCCCAGTGGGATCCACGAATGTCTCTTAGAGTTCTCCTTGTTAACGAACTTCTCTGGGGCTGGGGACTGTAGGCTGATTATCCTTTGCTTTACATCTAATATCCACTTACGAGAGAGGGAGAACAAGGAAAGAGATACCTTAATAGAGAGTGTCATTATGGGGTTAGTGAAGGACCAGACGCTAGGGAAATCCCCAGGAATCCACAAGGGTGAACCCAGCTAAGACCCTAATCAACAGTGGAGAGGGTGCCTGAATTGGACGTCCTCTGTAATCAGGTTGATGAGTACCTTAAATGCCATCATAGAACCATCATCCAGCAATTGATAGAAGCAGATGCAGAGATCCATAGCTAAGCATTGGGCCGAGCTACCGGAATCCAGTTGTAGAGAGGGAGGAGCGTAAATAAGAGCAAAAGGGTCAAGACCACAATGGGGATACCCACAGAAGCAGCTGACCCAAGCCAGTGGGAGCTCACTGACTCTGGACTATCAGCTGGGGAATCTGCATAGGACCAAACTAGGCCCTCTGAATATGGGTGACAGTTGTGTGGCTTGGGAATTTTGTGGGGCCACTGGTAGTGCGATCAGGATTTATCCCTAGTGCTTGAACTGGCTTTTTGGAGCCCATTCTATTTGGAGGGATTCCTTGTTCAACCTAGATACAGGAGGGAGGAGCTTGGTGCTGCCTCAAGGTGATGTGACAGACTTTATCGTCTCCCCATGTGAGGCCTTACACTCTCTAAGGAGTGAATGGGGGTAGGGTGGGGAGAAGGTGGGGGGAGCAGGAGGAGGGAAGGGCAGGGGAGCTGGTATTTTAAATAGAAAAAAGATTATTTTTAAAAAAAATTCAAAAAGAAGAAGACAAGGATGTCTTCCCTGGGAGTCTATTGGGCATCCACAGGCTCTGTGGCTGGGTTGCAGAGGGTCCGGCTCCTGGAAAACTGTGTGCAGTGTATGTTTATATTTTAAGTGCTTTCAAAACATTCTCATGAGAGCCGACTTCTCAAACACAAACTATGTTGAAGAAAGCAGAGACTCCTTCAATGAAACGTATCTCATATTAAAAACAGAAAAGCTTTGCAGTTAGTGGGGGCGTGTGCAAAACAAGTGTTGTGTTGATGCCTTCAAACAAGGGCAGCACGGCAACTCCAGTAGAACGGTTTCCTTCTGAGCGAATGTTTAGATGTTCCAGTCACTTGTCACCAAACACTTGCGTTACAACTTGAACAATTTAAAGAGCTATGGGAAAGAAACATTCACAGAATTGTGTCATGCATTGCTGGTAAATACTCATGAAAGAGCTGGAGATGTACGACTCAGCCTGATGACCAAGAGACATCAGTATGGGTAATGGGGAGGGATCTGGTTACACACCGGTTATGGGCTGTGAAATACATAATGGAGTTAAATGTAGCAGTAATATTAATGAGCACAGAGGCTCTGCAAAGCACTATGTTCTGTTAAGAAAAGAAAGAAACTAATTTTGAATCTTCACTGTGTTAGAATTCTGAGGATAACTTGTCAAACGAAGGAAATGAAGACTCAGGTATTGTTGGCTTTTCATCCATAAAAGGATGTCAGAAGGTCAATGTGATGCATTTCCACTGTGTTGTGTCAACTAAACTGATAAGAACAGTGCCTCAAATTCCAATTTTTCTGCTTTGAGGTTAATGTAGAGAGGTAGCGACACAGCACACGAGTGTTAGTAAGCTATAGCTCCTGTTTTGCTTTAATGGTCAGCTCAGGGCACAGCCCTGTTGCTGCTCTCATCCGTGGGTGACCATCTGCTGACCTACCCTGTGTCCTGGGGCGGCAGTTGGCTTTTAGCTCCTCCAGCTTCTGCCAAGATTCTGACTCCCCAGCAAGGTGCATGCTGCGTTCTGTGATAAAGAGAAGTGGCTCTCTCCATCTGACTCAATAAAACATAGGAGGGGGGAGCATGCTAAGATAATTTTCCACTTCTGGGTTTCAAGGATGATCAGAAATAACACAAGCCTATGAATCAGTTGTACTTTGCATTGTTTTTTAAAATTAGTTCTTTTCTAATAATTACTAGTAGATGAAGAGCTGACTTTCTATGGAAAAAAAACAGAAAGAGGAAGTCCAGGTCAAGACTATTGCTGGCCTCTCATCACTAAGGTGACTGGGGAGGATGACGATGTTGACATTTGACAGCACAACACTTTTGACATTTTAAATGTAGTTGATGCAAAGATATAATTTGCAGAAAAATGACTGGATAGAATCTAGAGGACCTGTATTAACTCCTGTAAATGTCGATGGGGATTTTTACACAACACATTGATCCAGTCAAAGATGGCTCAGGGAGAGAATCATGAACCGGATTAAAAGTTGATAAAGTCCATGGGGCTAAAGAGATGGCTTAGAGGCTCTTCCAGGGGGACCCATAGTTAATTCCCAGCACCAACATGGTAACTTACAACCATCTGTAAGTCTAGATACAGAGAAACCAATGTCCTCTTCTGACCTCCATGGCACCAGGCACACAGATTCATACATGCAGGCCAAACACTCAAACATATATACTAAATAAATCAAAATTTAAAAAGTTAATTAAGTCCTAAAAGAAGATGTGCTACAAGGAATAAAAATGATCTTGTTGTCATGTCTGGGTAGGACTATTGGTTGCTATCTTCCTTCAGGTATTTGCATGGTGCCTCCTAGTACCATGAAGTTAGTCCTCAGGGAAAAGACATTTAGGTTAGTTCCAGTTCGGGTGCCTCTGGGCCCTGCATCTGAAGTGTGTGGTGTCTTTAGTAATAGGGACTTACTTCCACCTCTGGGTAGGACAAAAGCAATAACCTGTAATGTTTTAGGAGTCTCTTGGACGACTCTGACCAAAACTCAAAAGAGGTTGAGCCCAGTTGCTCACAGTTTTGTGAGATGATCTTTGGCTCCTGGAGGGAGCATTGTCAGTCCAGATGGTAAAATTCTGTTTAAACTATGTGAATATTTATAAAGAGACTCATATGTAGAATAGTTTTTTTAAGAGACAAGGATATGACTTTTACAGGTGCCCTTACTGTTGTTTTACCCTCCTTCATTCTACTTCTGTATTTCTCTCTCCCTTATCCCTAATTAATGGCCCCTCTTTTTCCTATCCCATCCCCATCACATCCCCTGATGGACAGGCAAAATGTCTGAGTACTTGCCACTGAGCCTGACAACCTAAGTTTGATATTTGAAACCCATATGGTAGAAGCAGAGAATCAACTCCTGCAAGCTTTCCCCTGACTTCTACACATGTACTGTGACACATGATTGTCACACACACACATACACAAACATACACACACACATACACAAACATACACACATATATACACACACAAATATACACACATACATATACAAACACATACACACAGACACAAACATACACACATATACACACACATACACACACGCACACCTGGATTTATGTAATTTTTTTAAAATACTTATTTATTATGTATACAATATTCTGTCTGCGTGTATGCTCGCCGGCCAGAAGAGGGCACCAGACCTCATTACAGATGGTTGTGAGCCACCATGTGGTTGCCGGGAATTGAACTCAGGACCTTTGGAAGGGCAGGCAATGCTCTTAACCACTGAGCCATCTCTCCAGCCCCCGATTTATGTAATTTTTTAAAAAAATATAACCCCATCAAGACCTGCTTGTACTTTCTAAATATTCTTGGGTGTGTGGTCTTCCGCTAGAGCAGGGTTAGTGTCCCAGGCACCGTACACTGAGAGCAGATGACCGCCCTGCTTCTTGCAGCTAGCAGTTGCCAGCAGCTCCCGGGCTAGGAGAGGAACTTTGTGTCCACTTCCCCCCCCATTTTTGATATTGGACATGGCTTGGACTTGCACGGGTCTTTGGCCATGCGGCCACAACTGTTTTGACTTCTGATGCAGCTGCCCTGTTGTTCCCAGAAGACATTGTTTCCTTTTATTCAGCGACACCCACACCCATTCTTCTGTTCTTTCTGCCTCCATTCGCAATGGCCCTTGAGGCTTGAGATGTAAATATAGTGCATATGTCCTCTTAGGGCCGAGAATCCCACTTTCTCTTATTCTTGCACCTTGACCAGTTCAAGCCGGTTTGATTTCATTGCAGACCAAGGGGCAGTGGACTCACTCTGTCCTTGGCAGGGACTCTGTGGCTCTGGGCACTTTGGTTCCATCATGTCCATAGGTGGAAGGAACTCGTTCCTAGTCCAGGGATGGAGGTTACTTGCAGCATGTGTTTGTTCTTGTTTTTCAAGGTGGGGACCCATGCTGCAGCCATGGCTCTGAGGCTCTGTGTAGCCCAGGCTGGCTTTACACTGATAGCAATCTTCAGGCTTCAGCCTGCTGAGTGCTTAGATTATAGATGTGAGACACTATGCAAGGCTAACAATTACATTTTTTTGTACTGAGCCTTTTAGTTATAAGTTCTATAAAATATTAGATATGATCATTTTAATTAAGCAAATTTTCATTACTTTAAAAGCCCAACTAATTCTTTTTCTCTATATAACTATTCTTCTTGCTGACCAGAAAGGAAAGCTTCAAATCTGCATTCTCAAGGTGTGGCTGTAATGAGTGTGAGGATAATTACAGGAGACAGTGATGTGTCTGGCCACTCCAGGGCTGTGCTTTTGCTTCTAAACAAGAGGAAGATTGTGTGCTTCTTGATGTTCATACATAGAAAAAAAGCTAATTTCCTTTGGCCGGAGTGGAAATCACCCTGGGGGGATGAAAGAACTCCTTGTTGTACAAAAAGCATAACAGAATCCAAGAAGGCTGCAGGTGAGGGGCATTTAGAGATAGCATAGTCTAACACAATCTTTCCGGTGTCCACATTCTCAAATAAGATGTTGGTTGCTATTAGGCAGCTTTCTGAGGACAAATTTATATTTGAGCCTGTACTGGACCTTTCAATTTGTGTACAAGAGCAGTAGGGAAACATTGACTTAGAAAGTCTTTCTTCTCCCCTCCCTCCCTCCCTCCCTCCCTCCCTCCCTCCCTCCCTCTTTCCCTCCTTCCCTCCCTATCTCCCTTCCTCCTCCTTCCCACACTTTGTCCTCCCTTCCCCTTTCTTTCATCCATTAAAGATATAAGAACATAATTAGTTATCTATATGGTCAGAAAAAAATTATATATTTTTTCACAATTACTTTTCAACTTTATCTTACCAAAAGTTGTTGAAATATATTTTTCAAAAATTTGATTAAGAGTGAAGTTTAGAACTCACCACTATTGACATAATTGGTGATATCTTTACCTCCTACCCTCGAAGTCCTGGAGAACTGGAGGGTAGAGGGAAGTTAAAAGGATAGCAGAAGCTTAATTTCCATCACATAGCAGCTATGAAGTAAGGACAGAGATGGTATTTACTTTAATATGAGGATATAAAGCATTAGAGATGCCGGCAAGAGCAGAAAAGCAATAAAACCTCCACGGCTTTGAGAAAGGAGTCATAGTCCTGTGTTTTGAACCTGAGGGAATCTGAAATATTCTTGCTCCATAAGGACCCTGTTGGAAGTGTGAAATGAAAAGTCCTACTAGTCAGAGTCATGAAAGCAGGAGTAACTGGCTGTGTAAAGACGAGGGAGGGAGGAGCCGCTGTAACCTTGATCCCTCTGCAGCCCTTCGCAGGTCACAACTGTCCCCCTTGAGACACAGAAGCTGCTTTCCCACCAGTCAAGTCTCCCGGCTCATTTATACGCTCAGATTCCATCCAGGGAAAGCCTTTCATGTCTATTTATATCACAGTCTACTTCGTTTTGTTTATTTAATGATTTATTAAATGCATTAAACAGCACGACTCCCTAGGAGAGTTCAGACCTAGGAATAAAATTATTTTAAAATTATGTTTATGTTGTGATTTATAGAATTGCAAATTGTCAAAGACATAAGGGATTGCTGTAGAGCAAAACGCTGTTGCTTGGAGCCCACACCTTAACTCCCAGGCTTTACTAGGAAGCTGGTAATTTCCACGAGATAGTCTACAAGGAAGGCATACGCAAGTGGAGTCTCAGAGCACACAGATTGGATATATGTGCACAGCAGTGGAAGCCCAGTCTGGATCACTACCAATAGAGAATACAAATATAGAAGCAGCTTTGCAAATCAATCCAGACCTTGGCCACATTCTCACCAAGATTTACAGTCTCTCTGATGGAAAAGAGAAAGAGATTTTTCCTTTAAAAAATACACCGTTCTTGACCTGTGAACTCCTGGCGTAGTCTGTAAAAAGTAATGCAGCTTTGTGTCTGTTTCATAGTGTTATGGATTTAGAAAACAGAGCATATTGTTCCGAAGCTCCAGCCCCTGCTAGTGACAATCACTCAACACATCTCTGAACCTTTCTGTGTGTCAGGCTTCAGTAACCCGCTCATGGCCACAGCAAATGCTGATAGCCCACGGAGTGTATTTACTAGTTCCTGGCATGTGCTCAGAGCAGAGGCTGGGATTATATCGATGCAAGATGTATGGGAAGGCGCTTGATGCAAGATGTATGGGATGGCACTTGTAGCAATTAGCAAAAGATATAAGCTGTGTAATAGAAGGAGAGCATGGAGGAATATGGAGGATTCCAACGGAAGACAGGGAAGGAAGAGACATAACAATAATCCCCAAAGCCTACAATGAAGTAAAACCTTCTGGTAAAGATCTAAGCAGCTGGGGTTTCTTCTTTTTCATCTTTTGAGTGTGACTAAAGGATTCTAGGAAGAAAAGTGTCATTAGGTTTGTCTTTTAAAAATAGCACTCAAGCAGTTGTGGGGAGTCTCGATCAAAGACAGGCCTGGTGTCACTTAGGAGACAGTGGTGATTAATTAGATGAGAGATGGTTGTTTGAGCAGAGGCCCTGCTGGTAGTGTATGATATCCAGAAGAACTTGTCTTTGAGAGACTTAAAAGTTCGATTTAAAGTGGATGGTATGGGGACTGAGACCGCAGCTGCCTTGACACCCATTGAGAAAAGTCAGTGGTTTGGACTGGTCCTGTTCAGACCTTTACAGGTTTGCTTTACAGCAGCAAATGTTAACTGCTAGAGAGGCTCGCAAGCTGTGCCACCGAGCTATGTGTAGAGAGAGGCACCGTGAATCTGGAATGACCTCGAGGTTAAAAGCCGGCTTCTGTTGTTTCAGTCCTGCTAATAACTAGGCTGAGAAAAGTGGTCCAAATTGATAGCCTTTATGGTCTACATTTGAAGAACTGCCTTCACTTCTCTGGGGAAATGGGAAACAGGTCATTTAGAAAACTCTCCCTGAAGTTTTCAGGTCTCACGATGCCATGACGTGATGGACGAGGGCACCTGAGTGTGTCGTTCCTAACTCCAGAGAGCAAATGGGAGACAATAGAATTGACGAATCCTTGACTCCAACTCATTCCTTGAGGATCTGCCCATGCATTCTATGCCACTTTTCCTTGTGGTTTCTTAGCGTGTGGAAAGATGAATTCTGAATAAATATGTAGAGAAGCACCTGTCTGCTGGGTAGTGTTCCAAGAATGCAAGGTCAAGTTTATGCTAACCGTTGGCAGGAAGTGGAGGGGCCATCTTCTCCAGCCAGATCCATTTTCAAGGGAGGAGCATTGCAAAAAGCCCGCCTGCTGGGTAAGACTCATGTCATAGGGTGACCTTCGTGCTCACAGCAGCTCAGACTGAGTATCAGGATCTGACAGCCATCAAGTGGGCAGGCTCACAATGGATACTATCTCTTTTCCACATCATCATCATCATTATTTGTGCTTCAGTGTGTGTGTGTGTGCTTGTACATACATGCAGTGCATGTTTTCATGTGTATGAGGATATGCTTGCCCGCGTATGCACATGTAGAAACCTGAAGTTGAATTCGGGAGTCTTTTTCTAGTATCCCCCACCCACCTTGCGTTTTTGAGACGAAATTCTCAATAAGCCTTTCTGGGCAGTGAGGAAGCAGAATCTGCAGGATTCCAGCCCCCAGCACTGGGATTTCAGAGTGTGACTCAGTGCCTGGCCTTTTACATGCATGCCGGAGTCTCCCAACGCAGGTCCTCATGCTCTTCGGGCAGGTACTTTTATCTGGAAAGCTACTTCCTCAACACACAAGGCATAACTTCTAATTCTCCCCATCTATTTGGTTTTGGATCTAGAGCCATGTAGTTTTGGAGTGGCGAGGGAAGCCATTCATGTGGTAGAGTGAGATCATTGTTTCAGTTTAGGTAAGTAAACGTAAGACTAATTTACTTCTGTTTCCTCCAGTCACTACTCAGTGCTTCTTTATCAAACTGTGGGCAAAATGCAAAGGTGGAAGATTAGAAAGCTGAGGAACTCCCCTATCAAGAGGCTCTCATAGCTGTACTAGAACTCTATTTGGTCTACAAACTGTAGCTCTGTTTGGTCCACTGGATCTGAACGAGAGTAGGGCAAACTTAGCCAGGATTCCATTTTTAACAAACTGCTAGGTACTTATAATCACAAGCATCTTAAAGACCTCAGGCGATTCTCAGAACCATTTAGAGAGAGTTATTGCTTTTTGAAAGTCACACTTATCTTCCCCATTGCAGAACCACAGAACAACCCACACATGTCCATCGGCACACCACTGCCAGCATTTGGCCTGTTTTTTCCTGCCTATACAGAGCTCTGAGTGCCTGGATTCCTACCTGGCGGATTAGAGCCGCGCACGGCTGAAGTTTCTGGGGCACTTGGTCACTGGCAGCAGGTTTGACTGACAACTCCTGAGGGCTTGGGGTCATGTTGCCAAACCCTGGGCTAATAGGCAAAAAAAAAAGTGCCTGATTTTGATAGTGGGTATTTGAAACTTTAATGTTAAGGCCCAGTTATAGTTTTCCCATAAACAGATGCACATAGAACATACAATCTGAGAGTAATTAACCCAGCAAGTAAGCGTGTTCGTGTATATGATGTGTGTGTGTATACGCATGCGTGTGTTGGTGCTATGTGTGTGTGTGTAGGTGTTTGCAACTGTAGGGACATGTGTAGGCCAAAGGTCAGTTTGGGACCACTGGTTCCTTCCTTCTCCTGGGGGATCCAGGGACTGAACTCAGCTTGTCTGGACGGTGCAGGAGGCACTTTTGCCTGCTGAGCCATCTCACCTGCCCCCAGGGTGCCTCTTTAAAATCAGTGCTGGGGCCTAAAGATTTCACCTAGTTTCTAATTCACTTTGAACCTTTTGCACATTATAATCCTCTTACAAGCTGTGTTTGATGTGATATTTGAACTTTTGCTTCCAGACATTTCATTTAGGTGAAATATTAACCCAAAACTACCTGTCTGTGGAGTCATTTAGGAAGCAGTGGGCTTTTTGTTTTGTTTTGTTTTGGGCTTTTTGCTTTGTTTTCAGTGATGATGATCAAACCCAGAATCGTGTGCACACTGGACAAATAGCCTGCCCCTGAGGCACATTGCCAGCCCTTTGACTGCTCTTATCTGGCATTAGGAAGGAGGGGGTCTGGGTAATTAATTATTCAGTCTTTCAAATTCTCTCACTTTGCAATCAGCAGGGTTTAGTATGAAGGGCCTCAGTTGACTCAATTTTCTTGATTTGTTTACCAAATACACAAATTCTGATTCAAATAACAGCCTTTCAGAATTAACGAACAGCTTGTAGCATATAAATAAAATGTTCTCTTGCAAAAGTTGCCCTGCCCTAAGTCAGACTCCTGTATCTTTAAATTTTACTGCCCTTTACTGTAGGAGCACGGAGGAAACATTGCTATTTGTTATTTAACACACACTTCCACAGCACGAATACCTTTTCTGGAGGGTAAATTGGTGTCAAATATTTAATGTTTTAATTTTCTATATTTGTGATTTTTTTCAAATCCTCATATTTCTGTGATTTTAGTGTCATGCTGCTTTACATTTGCTGTTTGTCTGTTTGTTTGCTTCTTTCTTTATTCTTTTTTTTTTTTTTTTTTTTTTTTTTTTTTTTTTTTTTTTTTTTTTTTTTTTTTTTTTTTTTTTTTTTTTTTTTTTTTTTTTGGTTTTCTGAGACAGGGCTTCTCTATATAACAGCCCTAGGCGTCCTGGAACTAGCTCTTGTAGATCAGGCTGGCCTCGAACTTACAGAGATCCACCAGCCTCTGCCTCCCAAGTGCTAGGATTAAAGGTGTGTGTACCACCTCGCCTGGCTGCTGTTTCTTTTTAAAAGACATTGAAGTCTTTACTAGGGAGGGTCCTTGAAACATGGGTCCCTGACATTTGGACAGTTCTCAACCCCATGTATGTGAGAAAAACTTCTTGTGTTATTTGACCCTGTATGATAGAATGGGACAATCTTTCTATTTGTGTCAATAACAACACAGGAAGGAAAAAGGTCATTCCTGGGCTGATAAATTCTTCTCTGGCAGTTATTCCTGGCAAATCTTAAAATTGAATTTGAGACGCGACTTTGTCCTTTTCTAGGAATTTCTTGTGGCTCTTTAGACATGTATGTTTTAAACATGGAAACAATTTGAATTATGTTGTCTGTAGTGTAAATAGCGGAAGTACAAGCCATCTTGTATCCCAGCCCTGAACAGTTTTGGATAAAGTACTTTGTCATTCTGTTTAGCCATCAATCAACAGTTATTGGTCATGAGGAAAAACTATACGGGATATGAAGGTGAAGAGGGACCCATTCTTATTTGATAAAGTAGCCCACATGAAATGATAAATAATGTATTCCGGGGTTGTGAAAACATAGTGTATTTCTATTTTTCTTTAAAATGAATATATCCTTATTATGTTTTCCTGGAAAATGACAGCTATTTCTGCTGCCTCTTTTTCGAGCTATGTTTGTCTAGTGATATATATATAGTGATATATATATATAGCGCCCTCATTCCTTTCTCGGATTGTTCTCTGCTACACCTCTTCCTCCACCCACTCTCTGCTCCAGTGGTCCTGGTCCCCAAAAGTGAAAGCTCCGTGCCCCTGGAAGCATGTGTATGAGTGGGTGGGCCTGCTCATGCGTGTGCAGTCACTGGAAGCTTGCATGTGATAAGCACCGAATTATAACTGACATGTGACTCGACTACATATTTAGTCTCATATTTTTTCTATAATTTATCCCTCTTCCATGGAAGTAATTTTTCATGTAAAATCATGAAGTTCTCATTTGATGAGTATTTAGTATTCATTTTGCTACAGTTTAACTTGTTTAACTACTTCCTTCTTTATGGGCCTTTCAATACTTTAAAATTTGCACTCAAGAAAGTCTTGTCCTTCAACAACTTTGAATTAACTCACAATACTACCAATAACATAGAAGAAAAACCATTCCATGACCTTAGCTGTAGTCTTGAGTTCGCACATAATCCAAGTACTCTGCAGGGAAGTCAAGACTTTGAACCTAGTCTTGGGTGCATGTTGAGTTATAGGCCAGCTTGGTCCAGATGAGACCCTGTCTCTAAACAGTAGAAACAAAAAATCTCTGTCCTTATGCATTTATCAATAACTGGCATCACTAGTGATTTTAAGTTAAGTTTTAAATAAATAGAATATTATACTGTTTTCCCCATGTTCCTTCCCTAAAATCCCTCCTAGTCCCAACTCCGACTTGCTCTCAAATTGATGTTCTCTTTTTCTTTGCTGTTATGTACATATGCATAACTGTATAAGTGTAACTTGCTTATACAGTTATAAAGTCCATTGACTGTGTCTTATGTGTATATAATTTTAGGGCTGACTACTTTGTATTGGATAGTCATTTTGGGGCTCATCCCTGAAACAGAATTCTCCCTCTCTCAACAATCACCAGTTGCCTGTAGTTTTATCTGCGCGAATAACCCATGAGAAATCGCCCTCTCCACATTAGCATGTCTGTTGGTGTTCTTATTGCTCAGGTCTTCTTCAGGCAGCCATGTTGTTGCGGTGTCATGGAAGAGCCTGCTTTTAATTTCTAGGAAACAATCTTCCAGCAGAATTCCTGGTCCTCTGGCTCTTAACCATATCTCTGTCCCTCCAAACCCCTGGCCCCTTGACTTTCTTTGCCTGCCTCAGACCCTTTGCTTGCTGGGATGAATGGAGTAAACAACTTGTCTTCCCGTGCCTGCAGCTGCTCTGAGCATGAGCCCCTCATGAGTTCCTGACGGCAGGGGAGTGAATTCTGGTGGGTTTTACAGCTGGAAATCCCAAGAGCTGGGGTGTGGCTATCAGTTAAGGATTCCTATATAAGCTTCCCTGGAGCACAATAAAGTTGGCATTCTTGTCTCTGTCTGTGTGTGTATGTTTTAAATCTCCAGCCTAGTTCTCAGCTCTCATACCGTCCCGTAGAGTAGGCGCTACATGTCCCCTCTTGATGTCCCCTGAGCTTTAGATGCAGGAGCTGTGTTATATATGAATCCATTGGAGCTGGACGTTCCCACACTCAGTCGATCTCTGTTTCATGACGGTTGTAGTTTTTTGTAATAGTCTCTGGGCTCTCTAAGGATAAGCTTTTTGATGAAGGTTGAGATCTCCACTTATCTGTGGGTCTAAGGATGCTTTAGAATGCAGTTAGGAATTACACTGGTCTGGTAAAGTGGCGGTAGTAGTTTCTTTTCTAAGATCCATGACTCCACTAGCCTCAGGTGTTTGCCTCGGTTCTAGTCTGGGCATGATTCCCTGCCTATACGCAGACCTTAAGTCCAATTAGACAGTTGTTAGCTGTTGGCAAGACAATAGTGCTCCTCTTGTCATGTTGGCCATTGTTGTGGTTCACTGATGTCTCAGCTGAACAGAACTATTGATTGCTTCCCTCCCTTGGCAGCTCACATTGCACTTTCCTGTCCTAGTAAAGCTAAGCTGCAGGAGGGAAGCTTTCAGGTTAGTTCTTCAGCAATAGGACTTACCTTCAACCTTGGCGAGGTAACCAAGGGCAACAGCAATAGCTTATATTATTTTGGGGGTCAGTAGGACTCCCCTATGAAAAACTCAATAGAGGTTTCTCAAGACTGGTACTGGGGGTCTTGTTAGATAATATAAGACCCCTGTAGAGAGCATTGTCAACCCAAGCAACAATTGCATTAAGTGTGTGTGTGTGTGTGTGTGTGTGTGACACTTATATTTACTATGTATATACTTTTAGGCAAATATAAAACAATACGAGTCTTTGAGTCTATATCAAATGTACTTTGTGCTATTTTTCCCTTCCTCCCTCTTCTCCTGTATTGATCTCTTTTCCCAACTCCTCCTTTTTTCTACTTCCCCTCTTCAAATCACCCCTATCCTGCTGTTTGCTTAAGTAGCATCACACACATGTATTTACTTTCGTCTTTGTTGATCATTTTTGGCATGATTATTTGTTGTTCTTCTTTTGGCTCTCTCCCCATGGCACATAACCATTTCTTCCAGTGGGTTTGTTTCCATGTTTCACATAGGTGTTACTTCTTGGTAGGTTATGAACTTAACTCCATTCTTCAAAGTAGGCTGTGAATATTTTTCTTCCATGAATCCTTTTTCTACATGGGAAGAAAGTTTATTGGGGAAGGGAGGAGAGAGAGAGAGAGAGAGAGAGAGAGAGAGAGAGAGAGAGAGAGAGAGAGAGAGAGAGACTCCTATGAATATTTTTAAAAATTTTGTATTGATGCATTATTTCATGTAGATAATGTAGCCAAATTTCCTTTTTTTTTTCTCTCATACTTTACAGAACTTTGGAGCCAAACTAGAGAGCTTCTCATTTCAAGATCTAGCTGATACTTATTCGTGTAACTTGTCTATTACTTTCATAGCTTTATTTTGTCACTTAAATTCAATCCATCTGTTTCATCTAAACTGTTCTTATGTGTTTAATTTTTCAAATAAACTGAACATTTCAGATTTGAATGAGGGATACTCAAAATGAATGTATGCACAGATTAATGTCAAGCAAATGAGAATAGTAGCAATCTGGCATGTTTTAGCCACAAAAGAAATATGGTATACTCTCTGCGTGGTTAAGTTTGCCTTTATAATGAGTCGTTCTGTAAAGCTTTACAATTTCATGTGGTTTCTTAGTATTTCTGAAACCATCTCTCAGGTTCTTACTCTGATATCTGATTTTTGTGCTTTTACTTATAAAGATTAATTAGATTAGCACTTCAATAGAATTTCTTTGATGATACCTTTGTCAAAAATCTCTTGAGAAGAATTGATTTTGGTTGCATTTCTGCCCTTAAACAAGTCATCATGGCCAAGGGCAAGGGGAATTCAGTTCTGCTGAGAGATCAGGAGAACAAACAGAGGACAGACTAGAGTTCCATAAAAATCATGGTGTGAACATGGCTAGTGTGGATGGCATGTCGTGAGTATGAATACGTGTGAGCAGGAAAGGCTCCTAGAGACCCAGATAATAGAACTAGATTTTTTCCTTCATTGAAGCTCACCCTGTCATTTAGTTAACAAATTGGGCTCATCTAATCATACACACTAGTTTAAGATGCCATGATAGAAATTTTATTTGTTATTTTCTACTTATTTAGATCATGAGTTTAGGGCCAAAAAAAGAAGAATTTTATTCATACCATTTTTTTTTCTTTCTTCCCATGAACGCTGATGAATGCTGAGCACCAGTCCATCCCCCTTACATGCTTTAAGGTAGACAGCAACTCCCTCTTCTTTCCCTTCACTTCTGTCTTCACAGACTGTGCAAAAAAATGATCTATAAGAGTAAGAAATGCTAGGCTATAGCACAAATCCCTACCATAAGTATATTGATGGAAAATTCTATACACTTTCTATTGCAATTTGTATTTATGTAACATTAATTTTTATTTATTCTAAGCTAGGGAAATATAAGAAAAAACTATGGTAAACCTACTTCTTCTCCTCCTCATCCTTCTCACTGCCCTTGCCCTCGCCTACCTTCCCCTCCCCCGTCTCTTGCCCCCACTTCCTCCTCCTCTTCCTCTTTCTCCTTCTCTTCCTCTTCCTGCCTCTTATTGTTCCTGATCTTTGTTACAAGACATTGATTCTTTAGAAATCGTCCTAGGGCTGTGGTTTAGTTCTGAAATTCCAATTTGTTATTATATGGAGGCTGTGATATGTATCTGTAGAATTATGAAGAGAAATAACAGCTGACTAAATATTTTTACTTCCACCTTAGATCACTATATTAATAAAGAAAATAAATATCTAATGGTTATAATTGCAAACTTAACTTATTACTAGTGATGAATTATGCTCCATGGAAACAAAAAATGATGACTATTAACCTAGAAATTGATTTCTGCAGAACTTCGATGATGCTTCTGGATCATTTCCAAGATCTTTTGCTTATGTTTAGCAGAGAATTGGGAGCTTTAAGCAATTAGCAGTTTATAGAGGGAAACCATTGATTGTTGAATATTGCCAGGGTAAGATCAGCAATATTCAGGGAATGTGGGACGGCGCAAAATGTAATGCTTTGTTCATCTAAAATCTTTCAAATAATGTATTCCTTAGTTGTATGTGTTTTAATGTATACTGCCTCAAAGCACAAAAGAAGAAGATGCTTCACCTCAAGAGAAAAGAGGATGTTATTAAATAGAAATCAATAAAGATATCTTCCAAGAAATAGATTATTATAGGATGTCTGATATTTGAAAGTGTCGTTCTTGACACTGTATGGCAACAGAATGATTATTTGAAAGAGTTGAAAAAGCAAACAATAGTAGGGGATGGTGTAATGAGTAAACTGAGATTCTTTTAAAAATAGAGTTCTCGAAAAACTACTGCAGTTAAAATTATAGGCAGTATATATCATAACTAAATACTGGAAATAAAGCAGTGGTTTTATTTTTGGAAAACTTTTTTTGCCGTTTTGGTTTTGATTATTATCATCTGTTGTCCGGTCATGCCCATTTTATTATTTGTAATAAGTGATAGTCATGTTTTTGGTATGAAATGCCACCTGACTGTTTTTGTATGCTCTTAACTTTCCAATTTCTTGTCATTATTGTCCGATCTCTCACTCCCTGCCTTCTTTCCCCATAGCTGCTCACACGCAGCTTCGGAAACAGCATGCTTTTACTGTTCACGCACAGCGCTAACCCACTTTCCATTTCCAGAGAGTGGTAGAAAACTCTCATGTGGTGACGATAGCCACTTTTGTTTTTAACACTGTCAATGGGTCTCTTTTAGTATATTTTACATATTCTTATCTTTGATGGATGAGCATTTTGCTCAAGCCTGTGCGGATGTGCACTGCTTGTGAGTCTGGCGTGCATGGAGGTGGGAAGAAAGAGATGGCCCCCCTGGAGCTGGAGGTTCAGGGAGTTGTGGGCTGCTCAACGTGGCTGCTAGAAACCAAGCTCTGGTCCTCTGCAAAAGCAGCAGCTGCTCTTAACTGCTGAGCCACACACTAGCACGCACACACACACGCACACACACAATGACATCGAGGCCAGAAGAGAGTGCTGGATTCCCAGGAGCTGGAGTTATAGGCCATCGTGAGGCAGCCGTGAATGTTGAAAACTACACTCTGGTCCTCTGGAAGAGCAGTACCATGCCCTAACAATTCCCCCAGAGTCATGTTTTTAGCATGCTTTTATTGCTAAAATATGATCAAGGGGAAGAGGTAATATAATTCAGAGTGTTGTATAGAAACAAAATGTCTGTTCTTCCACTTTAATAACAAGGAATAGGAAATAATGATACTACCTACAAAAATCACATTTAAGGTTAATGGTGTTTTCTTACCATTTATTGAAGCTTTATTGTGCACACTCTGTATTAAGGACTTTATATACACCCTCTCTTTGTCTTCATGTCATCTTAAAAAGTAGACACATACAATTTGTCGCTCACAGAGAAAGAAACCGGATGGAGTCGCTAAAAACTAAGTAATGCCCAAATCACAGACTTGTAAATAATGTATTTAACAGTAACTCTGATTGTTACTGTTGCTTATACAGTCTCTAATCTATTTGCATACTCTTTCTGAATTCCCTTTCTGACTTAATACTGACATTAGCCATTTAGTCTAAATTTATTTTAGCACATTTATCTGCAAATAATTATTCTTGCCTAGTGTTACCTTGGTAGCTTTCTACATGTTTGGGAAGCTGTATGAGGCTTAATCTCTCCATATTTCCTTGTTCCTGCAGAACTCCCAACACACAGGAACATAGGAAAGTAGGTTTAAAACTCACACCACAGCAAATGTAGCGCCATTGTCCTGTGATGACCAGGACTGAATCTTCATGATAGATTAGCACAGCTGTAGGAAGGGCATGCACAGTTTTAAATTTAAAACCATCCTACGCATAAGGAAGAGAGGGCATTTCCTTTCGTTTGAACCGAAGAGAACTTAGGCAAATTTCAGACCTCTAGACCTGGCTGAAAATTCTGGAGCTTCAGACCCCGTAACAGCTGCCTGCCTTCCTCACCAAGTCCTGTTCACTTCCGCAACAGAAGATCCGTGGTCAATAAAATAAGCCAAACCACTTGGAATATGGGCAGAGTGGGGTTTCCTCTTGTTTCTTATGGAAAAGATACTTCGCTTGAGCATAAAGAGCAATTTGATCCTTTTGTTTGCGCCCATTTAGGCATCTGCTTTCCTAGAAGTTTTCCAAGTCTGGATAGCTCCGTATTTAAGACAATTTCCGACATTTTTTTATCTGTCATCATGTTTTTATTAGAAACACATTCAACAAGATACTACAAGTAAAATTCCAATTTTGATTTCTAAACATAACATGAATTTAAAACTTTGAGACTCAGCTCTTGCCTTAAACAGCTGGGAGCGTATGCTATTTCGCTTTCTTTTGGGCCCACAGGCATCTATAGAGCATTATATATTATAGGAATGAAGCCTATCTGTATTAGCACATTAGTTTCTTCTCTAGCAAACAATTGTGACTTCATAACAGACACATGTTAAGTCACATTATTTAAGGTGTGGTAGTTGAGGAGGAGAACTCGGTGATTTCATAACTGAGAATGTCAGAGAATGTCCTGACATATGAGGACACAGATGAGATTAGTTCTCTATATGTGAGGTTTGCACTGGATTGGAAATTTTCAAAAGGCCTTGAGAGAGTACTGAGGGCTTAAAATTAGAGCCCTACTTCTGGTCACTGGGAATAGGAATAGGTTGAAAAATTAGATCTGAGAGAACTTATTTCTTGAGCTTTCTTTGTATTTTACCAAAAGAAAACAGCCCAAACTTTTAACAATATTTAGCCACAACTATACTACTTCTGGCTTTAGAGAGCAGTTTAAAATTATATGTAATAACACCATGCATGGCTAGGATGGTTTTGTTTATGAGTCAGTGGTTTAGTTTAAAAGATCATCATGACACAGGCCTGAAATGTTCCCACCTTTGTAAAGTTCAAAGTAGAGTTGAAAGTCAGCTGAACACGTTTTGTAACTGATATGGACGAGATAGAGAACAGAGAAGTTATTGAGGTCTTGTGCTCAGAGCTCTTGGTAACTGAAGATTAGAAACAAAGACAGGAGGCTGGGGAAATGGTTTAGTGGGTAAGAATGTATGCTTCTCAGGGATAAGGACCGGAGTTTAGATCCCCAACAACCAAGCAAAAACTGGGTGTGGCCATCTGGGCCCATAACATCAGCAACAAAAGGCTGGATGCAGGAGTACTGTTGGGGATTGCTGACTGCCAGCCTGGGTCTGGCTTCAGTGAGTGATCTCGCCAACAGAGAATAAAATGAGGATAATAAAATGCTCTCCTGTGCACTCATACACTACACACACACACACACACACACACACACACACACACACACTTCACAAATAAAAAAATAAAGATCAAAGCTCAAATTAATTATTCTTTGATGATTGTTCCAGAAAAACCATACAGAAAGTGGATCAATGAATAATATCAAAACAGATATTAATCATTTACTGGACAATTTTATCCATGACAAATTAGATGAGTTCCATAATTCTTTTTTTGTTTTTTCTTAATTTTTTCCTTTTTTGTAAAATTTATTAAATTCTTAAAAAAAATACCAATCCAAATTCCCACTCCCATTCCCCCCACCCCCTCCCACCCCACCCCCATCCAATCCTCAGAGAGGGTAAGGCACAGTGCTCTGTGGAGGTCCAAGGCCCTCCCCACTCTACGCAGGCTGAGCAAGGTATCCATCCAAAAAGAAAAGGATGTCAAAAAGCCAGCACATGCAGTAGAGATAAATCCAGGCATCACTGCCAGTGGCCCCTCAGTCTGCCCCAGCCATGCAACCGTGAACACATTCAGAAGGACTAGGTTGGTCCTACGCTTGTTCCTTCCCAGTCCAGCTGGAGTTGGGGAACTCCCATTAGCTCAGGTAAACTGTTTCAGTGGGTGAACCCATCATGGTCCTGACACAGGGGGTTTCATAATTCTACTTGAATTACTTGAATAAAAGTCTACACTTTTGCTAAACACGAATATGCAATGGTCTGTGCGGTTAAGAAGACTGAACCTCATGCCACGTACATGTTTGTGTGGCATAAAGTGAAACCAGCCAGCCCTATCTGCTCAAGAAGGTAGCGTGTGGTAACTTAAGGAAACCACAGTGTGAAACAAAAGGCTGTTCGAAGGGTTTAGAAAGCAAAATTAATTACAACCATGCTAGCTGCATGCTGTTGTCGAACACCCTCGCCCAACGCTATCAAGACACACATGTGAAGTCTTACAATATCTCAACGAGCTAATACCCCTTAATGACATGCCGGTTGATGTAGGCAACTGTTTTCTCAGGGCTTTTCCTCTTCTTGCTCCGCTTTGTCTTTTACAATGATCTCTACTGAGTCAGGGCTTGATCGGCTTACTATATGCTAATATTTCAGATATATTACTTTCCATTCATTTCCACTCCAGATTAATGATAGCCTGTTTAATGTCTGTCCTTACCCGGCGCCATCACAAATGACACTTTCCTGTCTTCTTCCTTCCTACTTCCTAGTGCTTTCCTCTTTTTCTCTTGATCTCAGTAGATAGCATCGGTGTCCACCTATGAAGTAAAGTATGGGAGCTATCATCTTTATTTTCTCCCTTTCTTCACCTCATGGTCTACCCAGTAAGACTTGACCATTCCGTCATCTAACTCTGCTCCATCCCCATCTTGTTGCCATTTCAGCCTGATTTTATTTCCACTCATTTACTTTATTAATTTCTTAAATGTTGAAAATGAAATTCTTGTGCAACTTTTATGGGTGTCCATAGGATGAAGTTACTACTATATTCAATATTACTAGTTACTATGCTCAATATTAATATTCTCAAAGGAAAGTGTATCCTGTGCCTTGTTATAAAACTGTTTGGTATTTATCTTTAGCTCTGAATGTTGAGCATAGAAAGACCACATGCTTGTAGATTATAGCTAAGCCTCTATGTGCAGAATATACACATATCAGTAAGTCACTTCTGAATTGGGCCTAGAACTTATGAATTGCTCAAGACTTTGAGTTTTGGAGTTCTGATCCAGTGTTAGATAGCTATGATACCCATAGAACTACCAAGAAAACATTAGGTTGTTTGCCCACTGTGTGTATTTGAGAAATAGTATGTATATTTAAGTCAAGGGTCAAATAATTCTCAAAAAGCACTTTTTATCAGAGAATGTTAAAATGATGCCATGAATACATTTTAAGTGTAAGATTTCTTCCCTATATTAAGACAGTAATTCCACACCATGCACTTATAATTTCAATTAGCATGGCCATCACTAAAATACATCTGTATTGCTTGGTACTTTCTTTTAAACTTTTTGTTTTATTTATTATTGCCAGGGTGATTGCTTGGGTGGGGGGATGAAAGCATTTATCATGAAGACTAATGACCTGAGTTCATTCTCCAGGACACATGGTTGAAGGGGAAAACTGGCTCCCACAAATTGCTCTCTGGTTTCCATTCATGAGCTGTGACACAAACACCTGGGCATGCAGGTGTGTATGTTTGTATGTGTGCGTGTATGAACTGTGTATTTAGAGTTTCAATTTATCTCATTTGAGTTAATGTATTTTCATCTAGTGTACAGCATATGAAAAATATATGTCCTGAACACATATAAAGATGAAGCAGACATGACTCCCACTCCAGAGACACAAAACTAAGAGCTGACTCAAAGTGAGAATAAGACAGCATCGTCGTGCCCCCTCTTGGGTTGATTGATCTCAGGCAACACCCAGAGGAGGAGAAGACAGTTCACCAGGGCTCTCACCTCTGTGGCTTCCACCGTTGTCCAAGAGAAGGCTCATTGTTGTACAATCTTCATGCAAATGGCCTCAAGAGCTTTAAGAAGTCAGTATGGTTTGCTGAGCCAAACAGTTGATAAAATCAACAATTAAAATTGAGTAATCACTTCCAGTGGTTATTTGGAATGATTTTTGTTTAATCCTTACCCTTTTGGGACATTTAAAATTTGAGATTATAATATAGGAACAACATTTGTCCCTTCTCTTTTCTTCCTCCGAACCTTCCCACCTACCCCTCCTTGATCTCCTTAAAAGTCATGGTCCTCTTACACATAACATTTTCAGTCTAAATAAGGTTATTTGTATGTGTGTTTTCAGAACTGATCATTTGCCAGTAGGTAACCAGTTGGTGTGGTCTTCCTTGGGAAAGACCACCTCTCCTGTTCCCAGCTTCCTTCCGTTGTCTGTGGTTCTTCGTCTAGGGTTGAGGCTTCTTGGGCTTTTCTCCATCTAGTTTGACATGCCCATTGGTGTCATCCGTGCTCAGCTCATGCTTAGGCAGCCGTGTTTGTGAGAGTTCATGTGTGTAGCTTCTGACGTTACAAGGAGAAACAATCTCACAGCCAACTCCCTGATTCTCTTGCTCTTACAATCCTTCAGCTGCGTCTCCCACAGTGTCCCCTGAGCCTCAGATGCAGGAGTGTCTGTAGATGTATCCATTGTGAGTGGGCTCCATAACTGCCTTATGATTGGTTATGATTTTCTGTAGTGGTCTTCATCTATTGAAATCGTCATTTGTTTGATATTTTGTTTGTTTCATTCATCCTTAGGTTATGATTATATATTTTTTCTCTTTCTAGGCACAGTCTAGTTACATATTAATATAATACAAATAGAAAAATACCTTACAATGCATTAAATATAGATACCAGAATCCCCCCCCAGGAGGTCTGCCAACAGCAGCAGGAAGCTGCTTTGCAGAGAAACCTCCATCAGCTGGCCAGCTTCAAAGCACTCCTGGTGACCAACAAGAATGGGGAGCAATGTTGAAAGTTGCAGGTATAAGACATGAAAGCTCTAATTTCCATTATGAAAGAAATATTTCTCATTACCAAACATTTAAAGAAAAAATATTTGAAGATCAAAAATGAAGTCATTTCAGACTGGGTCTGTGTTGTAGTTTTGGTTCATTGTATGTAGACCGTCTAGATCAGTGACTATTTTGTACAGACTGTTTTCTGAAATCATGTTTTATTACTGCTTGAGAATAGAGTAATTTATATGACATCTTGATAAATCAATCACAACTTTAATTGCTTAATGTTGGACAGAAACAGTAGGGGTTTGCAAACCTGTGCTAATCTATGTGAAAGGCCATACATTCAGACAACCGAACTTTTGTGTGCATGCTTGTATATGTGCAGGGTGGAGACAGACATGTCTTCAGTTAGAGTTCACAACTTCCAGCACAACAGCGACAATCACACTAATGGGTTAAATACAATACATAATACATAACGTATAGTAGATATCATTTGCATATTTATGTATTTAATGATATGCTTACTATTTATGTGTACATCTAGACAACTGTTTAATAATTGTTAAAGCACTATTTTAGTATACAAAGGCTTGGTTGTTTAGCTGAAGCTTTAGATTTTGGCATAAGTTATAGTTAATTTTTCTGAGTATCTTGGTGCTATTTTTGGAGGTGTGCTCTTTTTATTTAAGAGATCCCACGGGAGTGCCTCCTATAGATAGGCACTCTTCCAAGTAGTTTACAAAATTATTGACTCAGATCACCACCCTGGAAGCCTTCAGTGGTGGGTTCTAGAATGCTACCCAATTTGCAGAGGAAGGTAAGTGGCTTGCCCTTGTCAGTCAGCTAAGGAGCGGGACTGAGACTCAGAGGACGGCGGAGTTCCTGAGCACTTCCATGAGTACACAGCTTCCAAGGCCTGACTGTCTGCGGGGATGCAAAGACTAGTCAGAATGCTGAGTGTGACCAACAGAAGTGCCTAGTCACTTGTTTTATTAAGTCAGGGGCACCGGGAGGGACCTTTGCGGTTTTCCTCATGGAGTTACACCTTGCCTGCCCTTCTCGGGGGGTCACGGCTGCAGATAATCACACAGCCACCTAGAAAGGCGGCTTGTCCCAAACAGCAGTCCTTCTGCATGTTGGATAGAATACTCTCTCGTTATTTCGGACTGACGTCATTGCCGCCATAAGCGCTAGGCTCGCTCAGGTGGCAGGCGCCTTCTGTGGTGTAATAGTTAGAAGTTTTCAGCCCGTCCTGGAGTCCTCCCGCCACTGTTAGCTGAATTCTGCTCATTTTTTTTTTCACAATCTCAGGAAGAGTACCTAACCCACAGCCAAAGCCCATTACGTCACCTGGCAATATATGTTTAATGACTGATTGACAGTTTTTTGCTTGTTTGTTGGCATTTTTTATTTTTGTTTTTGAAGTACTGGGTTCAGAAGCAGGGCCTCGCAGATACTAGGGGCAAGCCTGCTGCCACTGAACTACTGTACAGCCTATCTTGGGAAACAGTTTAAATGGATAAAACATATTTATTTCATAATTTTTCCTGTTTTCAGCTTACACTAACATTGGACAATAGGATATAAGTTTCTGTTTGACTTAAGTTCTTATTTTTATATTTATTTGCTTCGTGTGTGTATAATGTGTGTGTCAGCACATACCTCTATGTGCATATGTATGAGTGCAGATGTCTGGAGACAACTGGCAGGAACTGGTGTTCTCCCTCCACACTGTGGGAATTTAACTCAGGTCACTAGCGTCGCTGCAAGTGCCTTTACCTATTAAGGCATCTCATTGGCTCACTGTGGGCTCCTGAGTTACATTTTAAACTGATTGAGGTCTTCCTCTATGTTATTTCAGAAAGAGAGAGTCTTAAAAGTGCCATATAAATTTTATTTTAAGACTACATAATTTTAATAATAATAATAGTTTATTATCAAGAATAATTTAAAAATGAGTTGTTCTAAAATAAATAAAATGTATGAACTTAATGTTTCTTTAGAGACACTGAAGGAACAAGCTGATGGCCACTGCATCCACAGTGTGGCCCTGTGACCTCACTGCCACCCCTCTACCCGCACAGAACATGTGGTGAATGTCCCTTCCCTTGGCTTTATTGGAGAAAGAGAACATTAGAGACGTTAGATCAACCATCCAGAACCAAACGAGTGACATCTATGATGGGCCACTCTGACCTCAAAACTTTTATTCTTTTCATCACGATCCTCTAAGCTTTAAAAACAAATCCTGGTCATTTCCATTTCTACCTTCAAATGGATCTGCAGCAGCAGAGATGCACTTTAAAAGAGATCGAACTCCTTTAGAGAGAGCCCTTTGGTCCTTTCCCCCAACGATAGCAACCTAGCAACCGTGCTGATAATTCGGGGTGAGTTTCCGTGGCTAGTGCTATGGTTTCAACGAGGAAGCACCAGTGTCTTAATTAAATGCCTGCCCGCATCACAATTAAAATGCTGGTTAAGGTCCCAGTGTGAAGCGCGAGCCTTTGTTGTCTGTGCCCCAGCAACACGACACCCGCACTTTACAGATGCAATGTTCGCAGTACAGCAGTAGTTTCACCTCAGAGCCCTCTGGATGGCGGAGAGGAAAGCCAGGGAAGCCCTCAGCTGAGAGGCATAAAAGGTTGCCACTCACTGCTCTCAGGACCCTTGACCCTGGGTCCGAATCTTAACTGTGAACAACACAAATACTATTGTGTGAGAGACTCGCTGAAGAGACTTCATTCGTTCTCCCTCAGGGCCGGCGGGCGGAGGGAGCTTGTGGTCTGCGAAGCCACGGGGACGGTTTGAAACTGTTTTGTCAGTTCTGAGTACACCTATATATCTGTATTTCTGCAGTGCGGTGTGCCTTCTTATCGTCAGGAGCATGACCAGAGACAGTTAGCAAAACGAAGCAGAGAGAAAGTAAAGGCACACACATCCTCATTTCAAAGTTTGTGCTTAGCCGGTCAAGGGAGTGTTGACAAAGGTCGGTACTAATTCACTTGTGATATGAACATGATCGGTGATGGATTTTTCATTATTTTATATTCCCTTGACAGGTGTGAGCAAGGCTGTGCCAAGTTTACACCAACACTGGAAGTTTATTATTTCTCCAAATAAAATACAAATATCTGACCTTGCAAAGTAGTTATCCCCAAACCACTTACTGATCATATTGAAGTGGCCAATGCACTAATCGTGAATTCTAGGCAACATTACTGTGGAACAAAAGTCTGACAAAGCATGCATTAGATGACAAGTAAATACCCGTGGATTAAAATGAGATATGGTTTAACCTTGCTCTGAGGAATAAGCACCTAGTTTATTAGACATTAGGTGCTCTGAGGAGACTTTCTTCTGGGAGACACTTTGTGATCCATGTGCTCAGGAGCTGTGAGAGGCTTTCCCACTGAATAGGAGGTGCAGGCTGTACAATGAAGAGAAAATGATAAAAGACATTTTATTATTTTCATTTTCTGTGAATGTCTTCATTTTAGATACCTTTGAAAATTGTTCACAGCTTTAAGAGATGTGGAAATGAATCATAGAAATAAAGGGGAATGGTCATCGAAAGGGGGGAACCGGATTTGAGGGAGAGGTTCTAAGGGTCGGAAGGAGATGATCTGGAGGAACAAAGGTGTTTGTCCAACCACTGTGAGACCCTTTCTGAGTCTTCAGACTCCTGTGGATTTGCCTTCTCTGCTCGTTCACAGGATATACATTTTTAGCCTGTTTACTCGGTAACTGAAACCTTTGCTGTTTTCCTCTTTGAACAAGTCATGAAATGCAAGATGAGGAGGGAGGCGCCGGTTTCCAGCCAGTTACTATGAAATCCTCATCAAAACAGTCTTTAGAAATCCAAGGCGTTCAGCTTAACTGTGTTCAGTTAGACTCCACCTGGGGACTCTTAAGCCTTCTGATGACTTGGCCTGCAGAACCTTCTGTGACATCACATCAGGGACATTTGAATGAGAAGTGCCTGTAGAACCAGCAATGGAGGTTTCTTCGCAACTGTTTCAGAATGTTTTCAAGAAGATAAGTTGTTGATTCCCCAGTAAAGTGGCTCCCACCCACATAAGGAATAGCTGTAAACTCACATACAAATGAAAAATCTGAGTAGGAGGGGACTTGTTCAGAAGCAAGTTTTAGACAAGGAGGGTAAGAGAGAGGAACTGGGGGAGGGGGTGTGAAGTGACTAAAATGTATTGTATAAATGTAGGAAACTATCAAGAAAAAGTAAGAAAACATAAAAAATAAAAGCAGAAACCCATTTTTAAAAGCCAATGAGTTTCTACATCAAAAGGTAAAGATTCTTAAAACTACAGCAACTGTGGATGAAATCTATCAAAATAAGTGCCATATAATAAAAATTTAATAAATATTTGATGAAAAAATTGATAGAGATAAAGGATAAAATATAGAATTGGAGTCATTCAACAAAATAACATTAGATTTCATATGAGCTTAGATTGTAATTTTCACTGTGTGTTTGATTGATGGAGTAATATTAGATGTGACTCACTCTCTGAGGATAGAAGACTGTGCATATAACAGACATGGGCATTGGGTTTCATATTTAACAAGCTCATAATAAACACTCAAATACTTATTAAATAGTTAAATTGAGAGTACAAGGTAATCGTAAGTGATGATATCAATGTATGGAATTATTAGAGAGGGATTTGGAAGAACGCAAGTTATGTAGGTTGATTCCATCCTAAGTCACTGCTTTGACAGATAATTAATCGACTTTTGGATGTACGCTTGTCATCCTTGGCCCTGGATGATATCAGAAAAGAGAAGGTTCAATCCCTACCCCAGGATAAGCTCATCTAACCTATCTAAGGTAAAACCCAGGCATCTACAAGGCTTAAGAGTTACAAAAATGATTCTAACTTCCAGTCAGGGTTTGTCTCAGTTAGGGCTACTATTGCTGTGATAAAACACCATGACCTAAAACAACCTGGGAAGGAAAAAGTTATTTGGCTTACACTTCTACATCCCTGTTCATCACTGAAGCGTCAGAACACAGACCCAGAATGGAGTCATGTGAGAATGTGGAGTGCTTGTGGGAAATCTCCAAGGAAACAAGAGTCTTGTGGCTTTAGTTCCTTCGAAACACAGAGGTGTTCTTGGACTGTGTTTTCACGCTCCTCCCAGGTGTAGCAGGGAGGAGAGAGTTCAATTTAGCTATTGGTATTCATATGTCTCTATGGAAACACATGTTTTTGCCACATGTGGGTTGTCCTGGCGATTCAACACCTTACTCAGGTGATTCTTCTTAGCCCTCGAGTGTGAATTGTCTGATACTGAGTAAAGCTGGCTCTTGAGTGAAACTTTAGTCCCCCTTTAAGCCCTGATCTCCAAGGTTCACACCTCCAGCTAAAGTGGTAAAAATCGAAGGAAATCAGGGTCAGAACTCAAACAGGACAAGAACCTGGAGGCAGGAGCTGATACAAGTGGGTGCCATGAGGGGGTGCTGCTTACTGATTTGTTCCTCTTACCTTGCTCGGCCTGCTTTCTTATAAAACCCAGGACCACCAGCCTAGGGGTGCCCCTACCCACAGTGGACTGAACTCTTCCACATCAATCACTAAGAAAATACCCGAGAAGCTTGCCTACAGCCAGGTTTTATGGTGAGGTTCTCTCCTTTCAGATGACTCTAGCTTGTGTCTTGCATAAAGCCAGCTAACACAGGGTGGGACTGTGATATAAATGCTCTGTGGACCAAAGACAGACAAGTTCAAGGCAGGGCCTGGGGAGGATTTATTAGTAGGGCCTTGGGAAGATGTGTAGCGGCCTGGAAGGTAGTCATCCTGAGGCTAGTCTAGCTTAATGTTGAGATAAACAAGTCCTAAAATGGAGTGGCCTGAATAAGGCTGGAAATGATAGGTAAATGGCTCTCCCAGATCAATCTCCTTGGACAGATGTATAATATCTACATGCCTTAAATTTCACAGCTATGATTCTGCTTCACGGAACTCTCTCATAAATGCTATTGTGTCTGACCAAAGGATGCAGTAAAAGGAGAAGCTGAGTCACAGCAAATGGGAACATTGAAATCGAAACAGAGGCGGGGCATGTAGCACTAAAAGAACAAGCCCAAGTCATGTGCCTCATGAGCTCCTGTGACCTTATTCCCAGGAATCTGTGTCACTCAGAAACTCCTGATTGAAATGCCCCGGGGATCTCTAAACTACACTTCTAGGAAACAATGCACACCCTACCTTCTCTCCGGACTCTAAGCCACTATTAGCAAAGCTTCCTGCATCATTCATCTGATCGACTCAGAAGTGAGACTGGCGATGCCTAAGCCCATTTGCGCAAAATCTTGAAAGTTTTCTTGGTGCTTTGAAACACTCAGAGGAGAAGCAGAAGTAAGCAAGTCCCATGAGAAAAAGTTAAATGAAAATAGGAAGTGCCAAGCATGAAAGCCACATGCATTTTGTAAGATTTTGTCCGTTTTCTCTGTGAACTTTCCTTTGTACATCAAAATAGTTGAAGTGGTTAGTTTCCTCCAAACGCTATCTTCATGACACCACTACTTTTTTAATTAATTGATTTAGTGATAGGGTGTCACAGTATCTCAGGCAGGTCTGGAACTTACCATGGAGCCTAAACTAACCTCAAACTCACAGCGATCAAACCTCCTCAGCCTCCTAAGTGCTGTGATTATAGGCATGAGCTACCATGTCTGGACTGCACAGCTATTGTAAACTAAAGTACTATGTTGCTTAGAGATCAAGGGACAATTAGAACCCATTTTGAGCTAGAGAAAACACAAATTAATAATACAGTAGAGCAATCTACAAAGACAAGGTGAAATGTGATTAAATTGTCTTTGTGTTTGAAGCCATAGCGGTTTGTGAGGCCAGCTTTTGGAGTTATTTCTAGACATCACTGGCAAAATATCCCCATGATATCTGTACATAGCTGAGCATGTTTGCTCGTTTTATTGCCGTAGCAAGTCTCAGAGGGAGGCTTGGCATATTGTGCATTTGCAGAGCAGAGAAGAAAACTGCAGACAGGGACTGATTGTCCTAAGACTGTGTCCCTAGCTGGACAATAACTGTGGCGAGGCTGAACTGAAGCCCAGCTTCAGTTTCTTGGAATTCAGATAATGGCAGTTCATTTGGGATTACAGTATCCATTCCCATCACCAATGAATTCTTCAGCCAGAGTAAGTAGAAAGCATTGTGATTCTTTCTTCTGCTTGATGTAGCAGCAGGGAACATACCCTCTTCATGGAACTGTGTATGGCAGCAAATGTGGCTCATGTTACTTCACAATCCATGATGTTTGACATATACATATATATATACATTACATATATGTGCATATTTTATATATATCTAGCCTAAAAAGTCTTAGGTAAGTTTCATAATCATAGAGTTTTCATTCATAAAATTTAAAATAGTTCATACCTTTATATTTGTGATCATTTGAGTAAATACTATTAATGTAATTTATGTGATTTTGATACTGAAAATGACAACTTCATAATGAAAGTATGTTTATTAATTTAATTTTGCAAAAGAAATTTTTAAAAGTAACATTGGTGTTATAACCAAAGAGTCTTTGAAAAAAATCTCACTTTAGAATATGGAAAAGTATTTCAAATGTGAACATGTAAAATAATTTTCTACAGCTAGGCAAGTCAAAGTTCATATATAAACTATGCACATTAAAATAGCCGGGAAACCAAAATGAAGAAAGCCATTAACTGGGGGCTAGTGCTAAATAAATTTTAAAACCCAGCATAATTCTATATTCATAAAAACCTCCCAGGTCCCATGGTGGCACAAACCTGTTACCCTAACTCCCTTGGAGGCAGTCGCAAGATTATAAACTCAAGACCAAGTTGAAGAAATTAGTGTGATCTTGTCTTAGAATGCGAAGTAAAAATAGAACTGGGCATGCGGCCCTAGAATAAAGGAAGGTGGAAAGAGGAGAAGGAAGGAAAAGAGGGGAGGGGAGGAGGGAAAATAAGGGAAGGGAAGAAACAAAGGAGCGTGGATATCCCATGCTCCACACAGCTCACGGGATTGACCTAACTGGGGCAGCAAGGAAATGAAGAAAAGTCAGACACTGAAGAAATGAAAGATACAGACAAAGAAGAGTTGGAGTTGTGTGGTCCAGACTCTCTGATGGCGAAGCCAGAGCAAGCAGCAGCTCAGTGTGTGTATTTTGTGCAGGTGAACAGGGAAGCAGGAGTATTACATACAACTGAAAAGGGAGACAGGGTTATTGCGTACAGATGCTGAACAAGGAGGCAGGGTTACTACACACTGCTGAACAAGGAGGCAGGTCTCCGTAATCTGGGTAGGAGCAGACTCCCGGGAGCAGTCTTCAGACAGTAAGTATCTAAGGGAAGATAACCACGGTGGACATTTTCTGCTCTCACTGTCAACATTTGCACTTGGATCAGAGGATCCCTGTGGGCCTCACCCAGGGGACGCTTGGCTGCACTCATGAGACTGAGGCACTGGGTCCTTGACATGGCCATGCTATGTCAACAACATGTTTTCAATCAGGATCTCGCTCACTCTCTACAGAGGACGAGATTGACACATGATAGGGTAGTAGACCCGGATGGAAATTCTAGCAGCACATCCAGGTGCTCAGAGAGCATTAGTGTGTCTGTGCACATCCAGGTGCTCAGAGAGCATTAGTATGTCTGTGAAGATCTCTGTGCATTTACAGCTCCTTCCAAGTCCTCTTTAAAACCTAAAAACTCAGGAGTCCTTTCTTGGACTCCTTTCTTTAATTTTATATATATATATATATAAATTTTGGGAGAATTCATATGAGTGTTATATTAATGTCATCCCCACATTCTTCTCCCCATCCATCTCCTCCTTTTCTCTTGACTCATCTCAAATTCATAACCTCTTCTTTAGTTATTTGTTGGGTTATGATGTGTTTATATGTGACATATTGAGTTCATTTTGTGTTGCTTGTTTGTACGTGTGTTTATGGCTGACCACTTGAGATCAGGTAGCATATCAGGGGGCTCATTCCTGGAACGAAACAAAGATTATCTTCTTGGCAGTAATTGATTGCCTGATTGCCTGTAGTTCTTCATTTGAGGGTGGAAACTTGTGAGATTTCTCTCATCCATATTGGCAAGTCAACTAGTATCATTTGCAGGTCTTGTTTAGGTGATCATATTGGTGAGATATCATGGATATAGTTTCCCTGTCTAGAAGGCACAAACTTACAACAAGCATTCTTGTCCTCTGCCTCTTACAACGTTTCCACTCCCTTTTCTAGCACTATCCCTGAACTTTGGATTTATGGTTACACTCTAGATGTATGAATTGAGTTTGGGTACCCCATGTTCATTTATTCTCTGCTTTTGAGCATTGATGGATCTTTGCAGTAGGTCCTCGTTTGCTGTAAGAAGAAGAAAAATATTTGACGACTGGTGACAGCTGAACTTATCTGTGGGCATAAGGGTATTTATAGTACAATAAGAAATTATATTGGTATAGGAGAATGGCAGTAATAGGTTCACTTCAATGCGTATCATCGCTCCAGCTATGGTTAGCTGCTTACGTTTACAGTGCTAGGTAGGAACCCCTCCCATCCCATTGAGTGGGTGATTAGTACAATTAGATAGCTGTCAGTTATCTCCAAGATAAAAGTGGTACTATGATACCATTGGGAATCTCTTGCCCATCCAGCCATTGTGGTGGTTCATAGGCTTTACAACCAGGTAGGACTAAGATTGAGCACCTTAAAATACTACGAAAGCTCTTCCTCAGAATGGAGGCTTCCAGATCATTCCAGCTATATTCTTCCAAGTCCTGTATCTGAACTATGTGGTGTCTTCAGTAATGGAGTATTACCTTCAAGTTCTGATAAAAAATATTCTAAAATTTGGACTGCCCTGCAGGGCAATCACTACTCACTTTAGCTACTGAGTCTTTGGAGCAGAACTATTTTTTAATTCTACTTATTTTTCTACAATTAATTCTATTTAATTTCCACAACCTTTTATTTAAATAGCCATGCAGATCTGCTGGCATAGTCCTGGAGTACTCAGCTGCACGCTCCAAGCTTGTCCAAGACGATTCTAGGTCTAACCACACCTGTACGTAGCATGTTGTCTAGAGGTTGTGGACCTGGGAGAATGGGGCCAATAAATGAGGTAGACTAAGCCTCACACGATAACCAACTTTATGTAGGGCATCAGACAATTATACTCTGAGGATTAAGAGGGGTCACATGAGTGCAATCACAAGAGCATGACGTGTCATGATTTCTTGGAGTTTTCTCACAGGCACTCATAAATCTTCTCACAGGATTCCATTCTTTGACTGTGTTCAGACACTGTCTGAGGGGTGGCAGGCTTATTTTTCCTGTCTGTATTAATTCTTCTGTAGATGAGTCTATGTGCTGGCTCCGTCTCCACATAAGAAGACCGGAGGCTGCCATGGATGCCTAGAGGCAGTCCTGAAAACTACTTCTGGGTGAGACGAAGGATCGGCAACCGTCTGGGTAACAGGTATTCCTTGCAATGGCTGTCACTTTTGCAAGGCAGAAGTTATTTTGGTATTGCTCATGAAAGTTTTCACTCTAATTTGGAAGAGCCTGTGTGTGTGAGAGAGAGAGATGAATTTTCTAAAAAAGCAGGTTTAAACACATTTATTTACCTGATTCAAAGGAATTCTTAAATCCCTAAAATAATGCTTCCAGTTTTTCAGATATAAAAACATGTTTTTGAGGAAACATTTAAATAAGCATGTGTTGCAGGAGAGCAGAAAATAGGAGAGAGTGACTGACAGCTATAAAGGGAAAAACTGGTATTTTCAAAATTAATTCTAGTAATCTAAGAATCCTTCTAGTTACCCCTATATAGACAATTTTGGGTAGTCAAAATAAAATTTTAAACGTCATTCTAGAGTCGCAGCTAGGGGCCTAGGATGCAAATTTGACTTTTGTCTCTCCTATTACCCTTGGGTGTCGGAAAATTGGCCTCTTTATCTGCAGAGGAGAGGAAGTACTGGGATTCGAAAGCATGGTTTGAGGGGTGGGATGAGCCCACTTTGGGTCATGGCAATAAAGGTGAATTCCCTCTCCTAGAATCCCTCCCACAGCTGGAAAATATTCTAGAAAACACCTGTCAGAATGAGGAAATTGAGCATGCAGAAATGCAAAGACAATAGTGATACCAGCAACAGATTCTAAAAAAGAGAGATGACAAGAGCCAGCTGCTGGACACCTGCTCCGTGCTCAGACACCAGCTCTGCAACCAGAACACAGTGCCAGAAAGGCAAGACAGTCAGGCACACACTCCATGCTTTTCAGAGCTGTTTCTCAACCTGTGATTTCCAGCTTGCTTTCCAGTCAGTTCAAAGAGCAAGCAGCCAGGTAGTGAAGAATGTGCTAGAGCAAATGTCTACAGTCGCTTTAAAAGGGAATGGAGGAATGAGCCCTTTGTCGCTTGTACAAATAGTTGCTTGACCCTGTCTCTTTTCTAATGTGATGCTTTGGGCTGTCACCTGAGGAATGGTGACCCATAGTTTGAGAACCATGGCTCTAACACACACACTAAGTCATCTGGTCTCACCATTCTCTTGTTGATTATTATTTCTCCAGTGCTCTCCTCGCTTTACTTTTAGGCCCCATCTCCAAACTTCACTAACACATACCTGTTCTGTACTTACGTCTGTCTGTCTGCCTATGGCTTCTCTCTAAATCCACCCTTCTTTCTCGCAGCATTCTGTTTCATCTTCCCCACCTACCTAAGTTCTGCCCTGCTATTGGTCCAAAGCAGTTTTTTTATTCATTAATGGTAATCACAGCATACAGAGGGAATTCCCACATCATCTCCCCTTTTCTGTTTAAATGAAAAGGAAGGCTTTATCTTCAACATAGTAAAATTACATATAACAAAATTGGTATCAAGTAAGAATTACAGTTACAATATTTATATCTACTTTATCTTTTAGCATAACTAAGGAAAACTATAACTATCAATTCTTTAACTCCATAAAAGACTCCAGAAGGATATAATATTACCTAAGTAAACAGGAAGTGCATTGTAAGCAACTTCCAAAACTCTACAAATGACAGAGACATCTCACTGCCTGTAATCACTCTAAGTTCTTCTATATCATTGGAGCATCCATCTTCAGCCTACTGGCCCATAGTATCTAGCAGACTTTTCCATGAAGCAGAAAATTTCAAAACAGTTCTGCCTATATTGGCAGTTTGTCAGTCACTTTCTTCTGTGTCCTGCAGAATGTTGGCAGACCTTTTCATGAAGCAGGAACCCAGAAGGATTATCTCACCTTTAGGCAAGTTCAACAGTCATTTCTCTGTGGGTCCTGCATGTCCAGTTAAGCAGTCCAGGCAAGAGCAGTTTTTTACCCAAATGGTGAGCAGACTCCATAAGGAGCCTCTTTGATGCCCATCTTCCTCTCGAAATAATTGGTGCAGCCAGGAGCAGATGTGTCTCACTGTCATGAAAAGTCCTAAGTTCTTAAAACATTTTAAATCCATATTCTGTAGTTTTTGAAAGGTTTGAAGAATACCCATCTAACTGAAATATATCTCTATATATCTAGAAAACCTAACATGACTACAAGCTTGACTATTATAGATTATACATATGCAAATCTCTATCACAGGAAAACACACAGGATAAGGCAAAAGTTAATCATAGAGGAAGATTGTCCCCCAAAGAAAGCTTTCTTTCAGAATGCTGAGTTTTCGCCTCTGCTTTTCCTTTATAGATGCTATTTGGACAAAGTCTGCAATGAAACTTCCCCTAGACAATCATTCTCTAAGTCAAGCTATTTTATGGCTGATTTTCTTCTTTTACAATTTCCTACTTTAGTGTGATACTTCTGAACACTTAACCTCTCACTCCTTTTCAACAGGAATCGCTTCCTTTATGGAGAGTAACAAAACCAGGAAGAGAAGCAGGTGTTTCAAAGACTCAGGGGCCACAATTATAAAAAAAGTAAATCATCCTTCAACTATGTAGAACATAATCTTTAAAAAAACATGTCTTCCTGGATGTTATCTTCAACTTGCTTAACTGTAGTGCTCACGATAAGCTTGCCAGGAAATTTCTGTGATGTCTTGTTTCTCTTGTTCTTGTTAATGAGAGGGAAACCCTGCACAACACATTCCTTTGGCTCTACTCTACACCTGTGGTAAGGGGTCTAACTAGAGTAAGGACAAAGGAACCTTAAGGGCTTTTGGCATCAGTCCTTTATCCTTGCAATAATCGTGTACCAATCGAAAAGTCCAATTCTGAGTCAAATTTATTTTTGTAATATGAGTTTTTATAAAATAGCCACATCATACAAATTGAATTGTAGTGCCATTAGTCCACTACTTTTATTTTCTAATTGGATGAAAAGGAACCCAAAATGATCTATGGAAATAATTAAACTTTTTAATGTGATAAATTAGTGAAATTAACTTGTTAATTATTGTGAGACATTGAAATATTAGTGCTTTCCATGCAGAATGAGGAAACGTTAGAGGCATTACCTAATACCTTTTAAATGTGTTCTTCTATATATTACCTTAATTCTCTAAAATAAAACATAGGTAAATACAAATATAAAATATAAGTAGACTTCTGGGTGCTTCATTTTTGTCCTTACATATACAGGTTCATGTATTGAGTGATACAGGCATAGTGATATTGTCTATGAGTTTTTATAATGTCAAAGACTACAATCAACCCAAATACCACTACTAGGAAATATATAAATTGTTTCTCTATGTAAAAATTGTGAAGTGACAGCAGACCATTAAATCTAAAGGCAAAATATTACTAACAAAGTGATGCATTGATTAAAATCATAAGGATACCTAACATCTTCTGAGCAGCAATAACTGAGTGACATTTATTAAATGAGTAAATATAGGTACACCCCTTATATTTCTGTAGTGTATATACTATCGCCAGCCCGCTGATAAATAGGAAAATCAAGATATGGAGAAGGATTTTGGTTTTGCTGTTGTCACTTTCTTTTGTTTCAGACACAAGAGAATGCAGAAAGGCAATAATAATATAAAAACAAAACCAGCCTTAATCTGTGGTACATTGTATAAACCATTAGAGAGTCATAATGACTATGTGTCTATCTGTTAAAGAATATATATTGGAAAAAAAAGGATCAGGAAGAATGTATACCCTTAACTTATTTGAATTATAGCTTTTTTTTTAAAAAAAAAACATGTACCTTCCTATGATTTTTACTGTTAGTTCATAGATTATTACCATAATTCAGTAGTCTTTTCAGTTCCAGCAAGGACTTTATAAGGTCCGACATTTGGGAACACACTACACCCACCCCTGTGGCTCCCCTTGGGCATATGACGTTCCCTGAACACTTAACATGTAGCTCTTTTAAACTGATTTATACTGAGACAATGAAACCCTTGCCAGTTTTTGAAAAGAAAAGATGTGAAATAATTTCTTAGTAAAAATTTTATATTAAATTCTTGCAAGAAAGGCTGTTTTGCATCAAGTTAATTTACTGTTGATTTCATGCATTTCCTTGACTTTTGGAAAGCTATCTACTAAAATTTGAAATTGCCTGTCTCTTGGCTAGATGTTAAGGATTCTGAAGCATTCAGATTTCTTAGAGTTTCCTTCTCCCCCTTCAGCGTTAGTGTTCCTTGGTCCTCGATGGACCTTAGGGTCCCCTAAGAAACATTAAGTAGCACCTAGGCTCCCTGCCAGGGGTTCTAAATGACCTATGTTGACCTGTGTGAGTGAGCTACTCCAGGATCTGCTGTGTTGTGAGCTATGCATCCTAATAAAAGGCCATGCAGGGAACAGCTTCTCTATGTTAAATAGTATTCTACAAACAGCTTGGTCGTTCCAAAGGCATTTCTTCTGACAATACTTGAGGAGCTGTATTTTATGTTGCTTCACCAAGTAAAGGGTTTTTCTTTCTAAAAACAATTTAAAATAAATTGGAAGGCAGGACAAATGTTTTACATGAATATGCTAAAAGTGTTTAAAATCCTTACTTGTAAAGATTCTTTATTCTAAATAAATCAGTCTTATTTATAGTGTTATCTGTCCTACAAGCCTGGTCAATCAGTGGCAGATAAAACACTTCAGATAGAGCAAATGAAGGTTGCAAACATGTTTATAGTCTGAGTATGATAATTTAAGCACTTCCCCAAAGAAGTCTTGGCTTAGAGGATGTGCCTCTGTAAATCACAGAAATACATTTTTATGGCCCTAGCATTTTCCTGCCATATGAACAGAGTATGGTGTACATGCTATTAGAATATTTTGCAACCTTCTTCCAAGTTTGTGAAAATGCTACTCAAAGTTGATTCTTTTCATACATCATATTTTATGGAACCAACATTCAGTTACCCAGTTTTTCTAGCATTTTGCATAATGCATTCTCCTTCCCCTGATGGTGTTTTTCTCCATATTTTGGTTTCTGTTGCTAACTGGACAGTAGAGATAAGATATGGTTGCAAAAGAAACTAAATTAAAATGAAGTTGTGAGACACAGTTATCTGTCAGTTTTCTGGAAGAAAATACTCAGGGAATCTGACTTTCTTTCTGGACATTGCTATTAGCTACATAATTGCTTTCTGGTGTAATGTTTTATAAACTAAGCCACAAGGCTCTCAAAGTTTTTGTTAACATTTGAACTCAAACGTTACTTTCAGCTTTATTTCAGTTTTTTTCCAAATTACTAAAATTTTCTTATTAGTTACCTGTGTTAGCAAGATGGAATAGTTTCTTACAGGCAGACACATCTTGTTTTCTTTTTTCCCCTTGTCCAGTAAAATACTACAATGCATGTTTTTTAAATGAGAGGTGATAGGAATTTGTCATGGCATTTTAAAATATGATATTGTCTCATTGCTAATAAAATTCCTTAGCAATAAAGTTACACTTTAGTCACTCAGATTTTTTTTACATTTTTCTTTTTTACTTCTGAATAATTATAAAACTAGATTACTAAATGATTTTAAAGCTAAATTTCTAAAATATGTTTGTGTGTGAGAGTGTATGTGAGGTGTAAGGGTGTGTAAGTATCTGGTATATGTGCATGTGGGGGGGTAGGAGTCTGGTGCAGAAGAAGCCTGAAGAGGGCTTTCGGAGCCCACCTCTATGAATCTCTGCCTTGTTCCTCTGAGGCAGGGTCTCTTGCTTGCCGTGGGACAATGGTCTTGTACCCTGTCACTTGTATTTCTCTAATAAAATGCTGATTGGCCAATAGACAGGCAGAAAGTATAGGCAGGGCGACCAGAATAGGAGAATTCTGGGAAGAGAAAAGTTTCAGTCTGTAGTTGTCACCCAGACACAGAGGAAGCAAGATGAGAAGGCCTCACTGATAAAAGGTACCAAGCCACGTGGCTAACACAGATAAGAATTATGGAGTAATGTCAGTTATAAGAGTTAATAAGAAGCCTGAGCTAATAGGTGAACCAGTTTACAATTAATGTAAGTCTCTGTGTTTCTTTGGGACTGAATGGCTGTGGGACTGGGTGGTACAGAAACCTCTATCAACACTTGCTGAATGAACCTGGCCATGGTTTTCATCGCAGACGAAGAACAGCAAGTTCCAGCAATGCTCTTGTCTCTACCCCTCAGTGCTGGGGTGGCAAACAGGTGAAGGACCTTTAAGTGGGTGCTAGGATTGGAACCCTGGTCCTTGGGCTTACGCAGCAGATGCTCTTAGGTGCTGAGCCATTTCTCTCCCCGTAAAATACTTTTAAAAGTAATTTTAAAACAAAACCATTGTTACCAAATTTCAGGGAAAATAATTGGGCTACATTTTCTACTTTTGCTATCAAGTATTCCTTCAAGGGGCAAAATGACAGCTGTTGATGTTTTGTATGGTAGCTACTGTAGCCTTTTTGAAATCGGAGTGCATTGCTCATTCGTATCACAGAGATTAGGTGGCCAGACTGAGTAGTCCTTGTTAATTGAGCTGTGGGGGCTTCATCTTGGAAAGGCTGTGATGGTCGGGTCAGCCTAGTTCTCAGCTTATGATCAAATGGAAGCAACTATCAGGTCACTTTGAAAGAAAAATCTAGTGTGGTTGTAAATTGGGGACACTTGTGAAAAATGCCATTCTTTTGTCTAGATATCTCGACTGGAAATAATTGGGATTTGTGAAACCAGACATGCTAACTTGCTGATCTGGAAGCCACTATGATATCAGGTAGAATTACACTTTTTTAGTCAAAATGTGTGTGGAAAGGGCTCTATAAAGTGTAGCATATTCTTAGAAAAACAGTCGTAATGATATTGGGAGTTATTCAAGCCTTGTGCTATCTCTCATTAGTATGTTTTTATATGTGTGCTTAAAGGTGAAGAATGTTCCAGCAGAGGGGGCTTCATACATTCACTACTTCAAAATAAATAATCAAACATTAATCTCTATCTACTATGGCATGATTGGCTTTTTAAAAATAATGGTATTTCGGGAACATGATTTTTACTAGATCACCCCTGAAGAAATTACTCCTCTGCCCCTGACTTTGGGGCTTTTTCTTTTAAGTGGCAACAAAATACAATAGTTATAAATGTACTTCTTAAAACTAAGTGGGGATAGTGATGATGGGCATTTGCTGTTCTAGAACCATTGCAGAAATTAATTTAGGTCTCAATTGTAAAGCAGCAAGAATAGCCAGCACTTGACAGATTGGAGTTCTCAATATAGTAAATTGCAAACTGTGAAAAATTATGTAACAGTTTATGCAAATAAAACTCTGTGAAACCTTGACAATAAGAACTTCAGCTTTAGTCATTAACTCCTCTGCCTGAAGGACCCTTTAGCACCACCAGGATAGCTTGTCATACATTCTCCTGCTGTCTAGCTGCTTAATTACCCAGCAACTGGAGCGGTTGGGCTAATATTCAAACATGATTTCACTATGTATTTATTCTCCTAAATCTAAGTCTCATTATTGCAATGGTCAAGATTTATTGAGGGATTCTTATATTCTAGACATGACACATTGATGGTTTCATTTGATCCTCACATGACCCTGTTGGGAACAGGAGGCTGTAAGGGTCAGTTTGTCCATCATGGATACAGCTGTCCATCATGTGTCAAGATGGCTAACATGGGGGGGGCATAATCACAAAATGACGAACAAAATGTATATGCATGGAACTCCATAGTAAATAGTGCTGTAATGTGTTATATAACTATTTAGGGGACTTTCACTTTTGTAGGGTCTTGTATAAATCTAGCCTTGAATTCAGAGGTTTGAGTGTTTGCCTTCAAGGGTATACCTGTGTGTTTCTGTAGGTCCATGTGCCTATCTCTATATGACATGAGTGCCCTTCTCCCTGTGTGCCTGTGCCTGCCTGTGTGAGTCCTATATATGCTGGCTTGTGATGGGTACCTGCTGGAATCTGCTCCCTAGTGGTCTGTGTGCCATTCATCCCTAAGAGTAAGTCCAGTGAGTCTTACCAATCTATGACTCCTCAGATTCGCTTCAACTTGACTGCCATGACCTTCCTCTTTTCCTGGCATTGAGTCTTGAACACAGAGAACTTTATATTGGAAGTCCTATTATTTTTACTCTTTGGGTAAAAGAACTAAGGCTTAGTTAAAAAGGGTATAGAACTTGCTAGGTGTTCTGCAGTGAACACACATTAGAGTAGAAATTCAATCATAAAGGATCAGATGTTATTATCTGATTTTAAGCCTAACATGTATCTTTCAAATATATATGCATATTATAGGCTTTATTACAATCTATACAGTAGATTAAGCTATGCATTGATTTAAATGTATATTAAGGAGCTAAACTTTTGGTCAAACCTGTGATTTTTGCATGGAATGTGCCTAAATAGTTAAGTGGGCAACATGCACAAAGTAGATCATGCACATATCATGATGGGATACAAGAACACCTATTAAGATTTCCCTAGTTACACTGTTAGCATATAAACATTATATGGGTTAGTTGATAACTCCTATGGGCTCTCATTTATGGAATGTCTACATCATTATTTCAGCAATGCCCTAATATCACTTCAATATGCAAGGTATTGATTATCAACTACAGTCCCAGTGGTACACTCTGCTTCCCTTTTTCTTTGACCCGTCATGGATCAGTGCCACATAAATATGTCCTAAACATATTGCTCATGATATAGATGGAAATGCTGGCTCTAGAGTGATCAAAATGAAATCACCCAAACATTTTAAGATAGAAGGAAGACCAAACTGATGTATCACCCAGAACAATCTGCTGCCATGCGAAATCACTAGATGTAACAAAAACCAAAGCAGCACGCAGATAGAGGAATTATTATTTGAAACTTGAATTTTTATATACTGTCAATGAATTTATACTTCTTCATTAGGTGTAGTGTATTTGGGGACTAAATAAGTTGTGGTTTAAAATTAAAATTAAGCATTGCTTTTGAAATGTCAGAAGACTACCCTGTAGTATCCTAGAAGTATTAAGTCATTTTGCCTCTCAATTTTTTTATTAAAATGCAGTTATATCATTCCTACCTTCCATTTCCTTTCTCCAACCCCCTTTCTCTCTCTCAAATTTATGGTCTCTGACTTCTTTTTTGTTTAATTTTTGTCACACGCACACATACACAAACACAGACACACACCTCCTATTCATTCTATGTAATGTAACCTGTCTGTATACAACTAACAGGTTGATCACTTGGCAACAACTAGTTGGGGGCAGGTTCTTGCCCTGGTGCAGACTGTTTTCTCTAGTCTAAGTATTCCTTAGCTGTCTGTGGTTCTTTCTCTGGTATTAGGGACCACTGAGCTTTCTTCTGTCCACATTAGCTTGTCTGTTGACATCATCCTTCTTAAGGTCTTACTGTGTTTAAAAAGTGAAACAGGAGGCCTCAGAAACATCAACATGGGGTGACAGAGGATGAAACTGCATTGTTACAGGATCCCTGGTTTCAAAGGGCAAGGTTGTCACAGCTCTGGCAATTGGTGGGACAATTCCCACGTATGTTGCCAAATGGTGTGAGTGTTTATCTGTAAGACAAAGCAAAGTGTTTATCTGTGAGGGAAGCTGATGGGGCAGCTCTGTCAGAAATGGTGACAGAGGTGACCCAAGCATGCAACCTTCTTTACTTTCCCCTCTACAATGCTGTCCACAGCCCTGACTGGAGGGGAAGGTGGGTTCACTGATTGCTCAGTGCTGTAGCTGACCTTATTATGTTTGTTAGATATGGGCTGCATAAAGAAGCCCAATGAGACATACTGCTGGGCCAATCATTGTAAACTCTTCCAACTGTAGAGGAGACTTTAAAACTGTTGCTAGCTTCAGCGTACACCGTCACATGGAAGGGATGCGCTGTGCTCTGCACAGATGGTGCTAACGCAATGGCATCCAATAAGAATGGCTGCTCCATGTATTCCAGCTGGCATACTGGAAACAAGATCTATCCCCTGGTTCACACATGGGGGATGTTCTCACCACCAAAGATGTTTTTCAAAAGATTTAATAAAAGAACTTAATGAAAATATAGATCGTCAACCACATTATGGGTAGCAAATTAAACCCACAACTTTTTCTCAGCTTTGCAAAAACACCAGCACTGATTTCAAACATTGCTATTCCTGGAGGAACCTAAAGAAAAGCTTTCTGTCTTTGGTGATGAATCTTACACGATGTGTAAGAACAAAGTACATACTTTGGTTTGTAAATCATCATATGGAAAATATATTTTCTCTTTCAAATAAGCTAATGCTGTCATCTCTAGGCAAGCAACTCTCCACTATTCCTTGTGGTAGGAAAAGGGAGCATGATGTGACTCTGTGGGACACACGGACCTGATACAGTGAGCTGGATCAGTATATTGGTCCGAATGGCCTTACAAAAACTTATTAAAATGAAATAAAGAAGATATCCTGAAAATTACAAATCATTAGTGAGAGACCTCTTCATCAACACTTGGCAAAGGAAATGAATCTGAGGAATAAGTGAGTGCCACAATCTTATAGTTTGGCCCACATTACCAAATATCCCAACACACTCAGTTTTAAATCCATTTAAATACAGTTTTAATGCACAGAGCCATCTGGACATTTATTGAGCGGACGTTACTGAAGATATGTAACGGCTGCATGAGCAGTGATATCACCCATGTCATGTCTGCCACGGTAACTGGATTGTCCATTCCTGTTAAACTTTATAGATATTTATCCATAAGTGAATCCTGTCTCATGACCTTACCATACTCCCATTAAATAAATGCTTTAATAATAGTATTTGTAGAGGACCTTATGAAGCTTCATGTGCTGCTCCTTCAAAGAGAGAGCACCGCTAATGCTCCCAAAGCCCCGTGCTTTCCTTCCCATTGTTCTCCATATTATACATTAGGATACTCTGTGTCTTAAGATTACCATGATTGTTACTACCCCCTGGGTTATACTAATCTTTAATATGAGTTAAAATACTTGTTCCATTAAGAGTTCGTAACGTGGAGCTCCCAATTGATTAATTCTAGTATTTTTAATGTTTCATTTTTGTTTGAACATTTATATGTATATTCTTTAAGAGGTCCCTTTTATATACATTCTACATTGCCTTTGCTTTATTATATGTCTTTTCAAAGAATCTCTTTTTGACCAAATTTCGGAAATCTTTTTAAATAATTAATAAATTCTATTTTTTTACATTTTTAATAGATCTCCTCTTTGCCAAGTATTTGACTTTTGTCTTTGAACTTTACTATATCTTCATTTATTTATTTTATTTTACATTTATTATCAGATAATTGTCCCTAGTATTTTTAAGCTATGAAGTTTGCACTGAAATATCAGCCACTTGCTTGTTTTAGAAAGCCATCATAGATTTACTTTCTCTGCTATACACTTCAGAAGCTAACCAGCTGTGCTTGTGATCTCATGGTCTCCACATTATTGGGATAATAATGCTATTTATCCCTGCTTTTATCACTTTTTTCTCCAGGCAATTCTTAGTAGCTTTTAATAATGTTCAAATTTCATCCATAAAAGTAGCCTTCTCTCTTTGACCACATAGCTCTCTTCCATGAGTGGCCCACCTCCTCTCCATTGCTTTCCTCTTGAAAGGATTAGCAATACCAGCTGTCCCCATATATCATGTGCCTGGGCTTTTGCCAAATACCTGCCCTGATTTTGTTCCTACCACAATGTGGATACTTCTTGGTCCTTTGTGCTGTGTCTCCTGCCTTCATAGAACTCGTCTTTGTTCTGAATCTCTTATCTCCCCTTTCTGGGACATCTGGTCAAAAAGTTCTGGATGATAGCACATCTAGATGACTTAACAAAAAAATTTCTTGTTGCTAACAGACATCTCTGGCACTAGGTCAGAGTCTTCAGATCTGCTTTTGCCTCTGCCTTCTTGAAAACTCTCGGACAGCAAAAACACCTTAAAATCAATGCGTCTCTTACTGAATTCCAACTTGTTTTCACTATGCTGATTGATTCTTGTGTCATGTTAAGAAAGAGTTGTGAGAAAGCCAAGAGTGATCCACAAGAAGAACATCAGGGAATGTGGCTTGAGAGGTTTCCACAGTAGATCATGACAATCCCTGGAAGTCATGGTAAAGACTTTGGATGCTTTTGATCTCTTGATCTCCCACTTCATTGGGAAAATAATGCTATTTATTTCTACATTTATCATTTTTCTTTTCAGGCAATTTTTGTTTTTGAGACACAGAGCAATTGGAAGATTTTAAATAGAGGAGTAATCATATGCGTTTGATAAGTGTTGTTGTTTTCTTCCATAGAGAATGTTGGAAAGAATGAACGGGAAGCCCAGGAAGTCTAGTGCACAGGTTTAGGTAATAGATAACTTGAAGAGGATCTTCAGTGTTAGCAATGCAAGAGGTGAGATCTTAACACTTTCTCGGGGAAAACTAAACTAATCTTGATAGAGGATTATATAGAGAGGATAAAAGAAAAAGAGGAATCCAGAACCACTCCTGAGCTTTCCAGTGTCATGCTCTAATCAGTGGACATTTCCAAGAAAGACACATGTAGGCAGGCACTAGAATCAAGAAATAAGTTTAAACCCTGATGATCTCAGATGCTCACTAGACATAGGTGATATTGCTGAGTGATTAATGGAGTTAACAAGTTGAGTTCAAAGGATGTCAGAGATGTAGGGATGTGGGTATAAACTTAGGAGTTATTAGAGGCACCACTGGAACTGAGACAAGAAAATCCAAGCACATAAGCAATGCAAACTGTTTTGAAAAAGTGAGACCTTTTTTTTTTTTTTTTGTGGTGACAACTCTGACCATGATAAATTTGAGACAAGGGAAGAAAAAAACTTCAAGTAGGTTTGTCGGACTTCTTTCCAAGCCAGTCTCACTTCTCTGACTCAGAAACTTGCTTTATGATTTAGAGATATCTAATATATCAATCAAACCCTTTTCATCATCAAAACTCCAGTTCAAGAGTTGGAGAGGTGGCTCAGTGGGTAAAGTATTTGCTATGCAAGCATGAGGAACTGATATAAATATTAGATATGTCAGAGCATGCACTAGATGCACTCACATGAGCACACATGTGTATGTGTTTGTTTGTGTGTGTGTGTGTGTGAGAGAGAGAGGGGGGGGGCACAGACCCTAGAGGGTCACTGGACAGTCAGTCTAGTTAAAAGAGTAAGCTACAGGTTCAGTAAGAGACTGTCTCAAAACATAATATTGAAAGTAATCATAGCTATCAAACCTGGTATCAAACTCTGGCTGTCACATGCACTGCACAGCAGCACCCACTAATATACACCACGTGCACGCCGAAGAAGGAAAACAACAGAGTCCAAAGCTGTAAAAGCCACGCCGCTCCAGGTTCTAGCACCAGAGATCTCTTTATTTCAGCAGAGAAGTTCATGATGCCGTTAGTGCGTGTAAAAAGGAGGAGTCCTCCAGGGTTGGTAGTCCTTGTCTTTCATGGTTTGCCCTCACCGCAGCACGATCGCTCCTGACCTGGGACTCTAGGTACCTAGGATATTTACTTAAACATAGTTCTTTACCCACAGTTCACTCCTCACCCAGAAATACTGACATGGCTTCTTTTCCCATGATTGCATCTTTGATATATGAAAGTTTCTAGTTTATTAATCTTGTTTTCCAATGTTAGCCACCAAGGTAAGTCCCTTAATAGATTCAACCCAACCCTTGGAAACATGGAGCCATGTAGATGCCACCTGGTTTCCATGAAGATCACAAAGACAATGAGACCCTGTTAGGCTTAGCTTTCCACTGGGAAAGAGGATGATTTATGTACAAAAGCGAACACAGGCCAGTTCTTATATTCCTGAGCTGTCTCCATTGACATGGCAGGCTGAATGGTTTATTAGAATGAGCCTGCCAAAGAAATGTCATCAGCCGTTACCATGAATACTGCTACGCTGTTATAAAAGATTCACAATGTTTCATATGATATTTAGATTTTATAGCGAACTCCCCAGTCTGTGTACATGTTCCTTGTGGGCTTTGATGAGGAAGGAAATACCTTGAGTAAGTCCCTGATGGAACCAACTGATGGGTTTTGTTTTAAGGCATTTGCATGCCCAAGCACTTCAGTCCTCCTTAGCTAAGCTCCTACCTAGCTCCTTATTCTCCTATCTAGATAACCCGCTCTCCAGCTATCTATAATTCTTCACATTCTCCAAACACATCAGCCTGTTTCCTACCTTTGCCCTTATTCATGTATCTTATTCTATTGGAATCTCCTTTGTTTCTTTTTCTGCTATGTAAAAACTGATCTGCTTTTCTTCCAAAGCCTAGTTCGGGCAGCATCTGCTTATGAAGGTTTTCCAGTTATGGCTGCTCCTGCTTACACCCGGTAACACTCTCTCTTATCATGTATCATCCCACAATGTTACAACCATTACATCTTATCCCATTTATTTCTTTCCAAGTGTTTATTAAGCTCACTGAGGGTTGGTATACCATGTGTACTTAATGTCAGTGCATCTATACAATTCTGGGTATGCAAAGAAATGCTTAATAATACCTTGATGTATTCAAGAGAGATGCTCAAAATTAATGACCATAATAAACAATCTGAATTGCTGTTCATTCAATCAGAAGGGACACCAGACGGTGCCCATCAGCTGAGCTAGCTTCTCCAAGTTGGCTTAAGTTGTATTCCATGCTTTTGTTCTTTATTTGTCTGACCCTCGTGGATCTGGCACAATATTATATGAACAAATGATTACCCAGTTCGGTACATATTTCTTCTCAGAACCAAATGTTAACATACTTCCCATTGCTTTATAAAACCATGTCAAGTTCCATGACAGACTCTTACCGGATCTTCATACTAACATATCTTCCAAATTATTTACATATACATACTGGTAGCATATAGGCTGAGCAGGTGGTATTTATATTTAGATGGCATGAATTCGAAAGAGAGCAAGGGAGTTTGGAGAGAGGAAAGGGAAGGGGAAATGATGAAATTATATTAATTTCAATAAATTATTTTTTTAAAAAAGCATTGATTTTTACCTTGCAAATGAGGTTTGGGAGCTCCCTAACAGTTCCCTATCTTATGAAGTATTTTCATTGGCCCCATCAATTAGATCATGGAGAATGATCAAAGATGAACCTGTCCTGGAAAGCTTATTTATACGGAGTCTAGAACTGTCGCAACCACTGACAGTGTGCAACAAAACTCCACCCACCATCAGCTCATGTTTCATGATGAAAGCGATTGAATGAACCAACAATCCCAAAGCAACCACTGATATTGACAGGAAAAGAGCAAAGTTGCTGAAGTGGATATATCATTTTGGCCTCACGGATTTAGAAATACTTTTCCTTGGAAGACACAAAATGGAGGTTAAATTGAAACTCCAGTAAGTAAAGAAATGATGGTGCATTGTCGACAGGTGAAGGCACACATGGAGAGACACCTAAGGAACGCGGGGAGAGTACCTTAGTCATCAAGGTGGAAGCCTGACCTTGGAGAATTCCACCATGCAGGATCGCAAATCGTACAAAATGCTACTTAATCTTCAAAGAGTATTTACAACAATTCAATGCCCCCTACCATAAAAGCAATCGAGAAATGTGGCAGACTGTGATGGAGGGGAGGCAGTCAAGGAGAAGACGCAGCTTCAAGTACAGTATAGGCATAGGACCGGGTGACATGCACCTCCCTGCTGAAGGCAGCAGACTTGCAGTTACGAAACCGGTAATCTGTTCTACTGTTTTTTAATCAGATGTTGGCATTATCTGCCACTAATTGCTTTTTCATTTCCACTTGTAATTATTCCATTGCATGTTTGTAGTGAGAAGCTGAAAATGAGGCAGATCACTGAGAAAGAATTAATTGTTAATGAATAATCATCAGTAGGAAGCCAATTTCATTATCTTCAAAGAGGTAGCCAGAGATTAGCCACTAGCTGTGGGTCCCCTGCTTTCTGTGCACGACTGTAAAGTAATCACAAATAATCACGCCCTCCAACTTCATCAATTATTTTCTATTATGTGGATTGATACCCATTTTTGTCTTTGTTGTTTAATTATAATGGCAGTATTCATGCTGGGGAGTGCTAATTGGAAGGTGTTACATTCAGTGGGCTCTAGGCCTAATTATTAGAACATCTTCTTCATTAGCACATGATCCTACAAGGGTTGCATGGCAGGAGTTCCTCATTTTCCCCAGCTACAGGAATATCATATTAGGAAACTTTTGCACATCTTTATGCCAAGTAACACAGAAAATCTTCTGCCTGCCCAAAGGAGTGCAGCTACCAACAGAAGTAAATAAGTAAGCCAAGGCAGATTATTTAATCCGCGTCTTTGAACACAAAGCCTGTATCTGCCCCAGAAGCTGGGCCAGGCAGGACTGTGGGCAGGCTTCCATTTGGCTTTTGTTTCTCACTAATGCTTATCCTCCCACATGGATCACATGACCACTGAGGATGCAGGAAGCTCCCAGGAGAGTCCCGTTAGCTCCTAATGGCTGCTGCCTGAGATGAATTGGAAGTCAGAATGGAAGGGTTCTGCTATTTGCTGCCTCTGTGGTCTAATGATGTCGTTCCACCAAAATTTATTTAGAGAAAAATAGATATTCCTTCTTCACGCTTGGCTGGAAGATTGTAGGTTCTCAGGGTGCCTCCATGTTTATTGGAATGCAGTGTCCTTTAACAGAACTTTATTATTGCCTGGCAGACCTGCTCCATCGTCAGGAGTTTTCTATGTTACAAAACTACTATGTACTGGCATAGCACGGGTCCTTTCGCCAGCCTTCCCTTCCCATGATGCTCGGCACTTCTATGAATGTGACGGAATACACTCCCTCTATTTCTTCAAAGCTTCCTTGGTGCTTGTAATGACTCCCAGGCAACCAGAGCCTGAATTGTAAGAGAAGTCACAGCTAAATAAAGGCCTAGCATGTAGCTAACTTGACATTATTGGATTACAGATCATGCTTTAGAAAAACATATGGAGGAAGGAAACTTAGGAGAAGAGATGGAAAAATTGGGTAAAGAGGAAAGAGTGTGGGGTTTGGTAATAGAATCATCAATGAATGGTATTTGATGTGTGAATTGATGTAAATTATTAAATATGTACCAGGAATGACATTGGATGTGTGAACCGGTATAAATTATTAAATATCTTGAAGTCTCAGTTTCCTTCTCTGGGTTATTATAAAGAGTAAAAGAGATAACATGAAATCAGACAAACCCAAAAACGTCACTGGCCTGGTATGAGAAGGAAAACCCTATCACCAGGAAGTTATCTCTCTTCTCTTTAATGAGCTGGGGACCCAGGTTTTTTTCATGTGATGCTGCTTCCATCTGAAGATGTGGTTTCCAAGATCATCCAGAAAGGGCGAGTAAGCAATGGTAGAGACTTACAGGATCTCACATTCCGACCTGCTAGAATCCAGTCGTGTTGTTCCGCTGGAGTGCCTAAGGAGTACGCTTTTCTGTGTGCCGTGAAGAAGACATGGTGAGGGGAGCACAGCGCTGTGTCAGTCTCAGTGTGTCAAAGGCCACGATCAGGAGGCCTTCTTACAAGCATTGATTAGGAGCACGCAGAGATGGTTGGGGGCAGGGACAAGACTAGGATGGTTCCTTAAGGAATAGCACAGAAGAAAGGGAAAGTAGAAGCCTAGGAGAGGGCAGCCACCGACTCGAGTGCCAGCCAAGACAAATTTCAAGCTTCAATGCTGCTTCTATGGAGACAGGGGAACACTGGATGGGGAAAGAACGGTTGAAGCATAGCAGGTGCCACTGTAAATAGATCAGGTAGCTCTGGCCACTGTTGTAACCATCAACCATGGCGGAGAAGAACATGCTGGTTAACAGACTTGAACTTCAAAGGGCCATCCTAGAGAAGAGGCAGGCTCCCAGCAGATAGATAACATTGCCCGATAAGAATTCTACAGAGACGTCTCCTAGAATGCAGTAATCCGATGATTCTTTGCACAGTGACGCAAACCTAGGTACAAGAGACCTTCTTTCCAGGTTGATACAACTATGTTCTTGGTTGGTTCTTTTGTTAACTGAGACGTTTCGTAGGAGGTGGTGAGAAGCAGGAGGAAAGAAACAGCATACCACCTAGACACACCCATTTTCCCACAGTATTTCTAAATGTTGCATGTGAGAAGAAACATGATTGCCTAACAGATTCTCTCGTTTATTAAAGAGGTAAAATTATCTTGGTAATTGTGGATGTCAAGCTATAAAATGATGAGTGTATAATGCTTTCTTCTGTGTAAGTAGTATTTATTCTAAGACCCCTTGTTTCTCCACCCTGTTGGCCCCACTTGGTTTTGGTTGAACGATATTTCACAGGCAGTTATCAGGCACGTCAGGATCCTAGCATTATTTACGATGTGGCTGTCAAAGCAGGCTCACCAGTGATTAACCGTTTCAAGCCCCAATACCCTTATCAGCCACTCCCATGCCTTTGACAAGATGTCACCCCGCCACCCCAGCCCTAACCACAGCGGCAGCGTGACTGGCGTGCTTAAAATTTCAATCTGAAGATAATGAAAAAGAGCAGAAGATGGCGGTGGTCTCAACTTTCAGTTCTTTTGTGCAGAGCTAAGGCAACTTTGGCGGAAGTGTAAGAGGGATAGGGATCTGTCTTCAGTAACAACTACTTCCTTGCAAAAGCTGGACAAGACCTGCATTCCTGGAAGGCATCAGGGGACTTCTCAGAGGATGGGGGCTTTCTTGACATTGGATACCCCACCCCCACATCCCTCCTTTATGTTTTCATTGTATCCAAGTTTTCAGAGTCAACTCCAGCATTCTTTTGAATTTTTATTTTGCATTGCTGGACAGAGTTGTGCATTTATATAATGAATTTCACTCCTTTTCAAGCCCCATCCTTCTCTCACTGGAACACCCTTTCCCAACCTATCCTATCATGTCTTCTTTCTGTGTGTGACCCACTGGATTTATTTAAAGTTTTATTTTTGCCTACCACCGATGGACTAATGGAGCAAGGGAGGCATCAGTGGCTACACCATTGAAGAAGATGACACTTCCTCCCCCAGAAAGCCAACCTTCTATAATATTTTTGTATCACAATATAATATCATGGGCTGGAGAGATGGCTCAGAGGTTAAGAGCACTGACTGCTCTTCCAGAGGTCCTGAGTTCAATTCCCAGCAACCACATGGTGGCTCACAGCCATCTATAATGGGATCTGGTGCCCTCTTCTGACCAGCAAGCATACACACAGAACACTGTATACATAATAAATAAATAAATCTTTAAAAAAAATACAATGTCATATATTTAAGTACATGCAACAGTTTATATGTATTCTCTTATGCTAAAAAATAACAATTATGATCTAGGTTTTTTCTCTAAAGCATACCTCAAACATTGTGCCTTAAGGCCACTTCTTCAGAGTGTTTCACTGATGAGCAAGAGACATGTCAAGAAAAGAAATTCGAACTAGGGAGTTTTGCGCCTTCTTATTATTTTCAAATATAACTTTAGGTTACAAATCCAAGTAATACAGGTTTAAGTATCACAAAAGGTTTTGAGATTGTAGTCTGACTTAAGGATGAAACTTACTAATGTTATTCTTTAACACTCATCAGTATGAAGTTTATAACACTTGAAAATAGATCTTGCTACAATTAAGGAAAGTACTAAAATATCTTTGGTGGAATCTTTCTGTCTGTCAGTTCAATCAAATACATAGCCCTGAACCCCAGTCATTTGAGAAGTAGATTCTGAACCCAACACAGGTGAGCAGAAAGACGCTAAAACGCAGCCTGATGGTGGCAATGAGGACAACGCCCCATATAACACTATTCTCCCATCCTTGGAATCTCATGTTAAGTTTAACACCTTCTCCCTCATCAGAGAGTGCTTGTACTCTGATGCGTCCCCTCTCAGTACACATCAGAAGCTACAAATATAAATCAAGTCAGAGAACAACCGCATTTAGAGCCAGTTTTTTTTTCAAAGCTACAGTACTGAAATAGAGCCAGTTTTTTAATTAAAAAATAGCAGCAGTGTTAGTGTCAGCTTGAGGATGATGGGTTTTGTATTTTATATAATGGTACAGAACATAGCAGTGCCACCTACTTCCATAAAAGGTGCTTCGGATGGGCTACCTTTTTGTATTTCAACCAGGGTGACTTCTGTCACATTTTTTTTTTGGCATGAAACTGACAATCTATTAAATAAATATTAATCCCTAGCAGCCTTCAAAGCAGGCTCAACCATATCGGGATTCTTCATTAATTGCTTAACTACCCTTTCCCTCAATTCCTAGGGGATTCTTTGATGCTAGTCACTCTAATGAGTTACCAAGTGATTCATGACTCCAACCTGTTATCATGCAAAATACATTTCCAGTTGGAAATCTTTGCAGATGGCTTCACCAGAAAGTAAGTAACCGGTTCAGATTTTAGAGAAGATGAATCCCATACTGCAGTGTATAAGAAAAGGGGCTGGCTCTCTTCCTGTTAGGACTGAACAAGAGAATAATATGCTCCAAATTCAGTTAGGGCAATGGATGATCCAATTAAGGGATCCTACTTGAATAGTAAAAGAAAACCTAATGATCTGTGAGTGAACCGTCCATGCTAACTTTTAAAGTCTGTGCTGTCTAAGACCCCAACCATCAGCAGCCACGGCAGTTTTCTCCTTCTAAAGTATCCATAACAGAGTTTCTGAAATTTATTTTGATAAGAAATTGATAAGGTAGCTAGATTTTGTTGATAAGAAATTGATAAGGCAGCTGGCTTTTATTGTTTGTTTGCTCTTTGTGAGCTGAGGGCTGAACCTAGGTAGGGCCTTGTGCTTGCTGGCAAGTGCTTTGCCACTGAGCTAAAGACCCAACCCCAAAGTTGTTGTTGTTGTTGTTGTTTTTAAAGGATGTGAAGAAACTATATTTTAAAAATGTCTCTCAAAAAAAACATTTCCAGGGCTGGAGAGATGGCCAGGTGGTTAAGTCAATTGCTTGCAGTGATTTCTGGTTGAGGAACCAGTCAGTCCTTACAAAGGAACCAGATTTGATTCCCAGTCCCCACATAGTAGGCCACGACCAATGTGTAACTCCAGACATGACACCCTACTCTGGCCCCCATGAACAGTAGACATGCACCTGGTGCACAGACATATTCAGGAAAAACACCTATACACAGACATAGTTTTTAATCTTCACCTAAATGATAATTAAACACTGTGTATTAAATTTAATTAGAAAAATTCATACATACAAACATACATAAATATATACATACATGCATTCATGAATCCTGGCATAAATATATATACAGTTGTATTACTAGGAGTGAATATCCACGGAGTTGATATTAGAGGGCCTTCCCAACCTCCCTAGAGAAGACATCATACTCCCAGAATTGCAGTTAGGGAAGGAAGCTGCTCATTTTGTTCTATAGCATCCACTTTTTTCAAATACTGTCATGAAATCCTTGATGACCTATCTTTATGTATTTACTCTTCCACTTAAGATACCAACACAGAGTTCATGATGATATGTATAAAATTTAATTTGATTTTTGGAGGTTTCAGAAAACTAGACATGAATTGCCCTTCTGGCTAGAGGATTGTCTGGATTCCTCCTCCTGCCAGCTTCCTGTCTATTTATTCAACTTTACTCCACACGGGTTCTGTTGATTTCATTTAAATTGCACCAACTAGCACAGATATATCTGCCCTAGAGAAGTTTGACTCTTTTAACATTCTACTCACCACTAATGCTCCTTTTTCATTTGAGCTTTTAATTTGGATGAATTCCAAATCACTATTTATTCTGATAGAAATCCTACTAATTGCACGGGGCATCGTAATAAAGAATGGAGATGCAATTCACAGCATCCTCCTTGTGGTATTCTAATGCCATGAGGTTTTAAAATAGCACCAAGGCCCCTTTCTTCCAGAGCTGTTATCTGATGTTATTAAAACCTTTAGTGCCCTTTGTTTTTCTAATGCTGAGCTAACTTAGATTCAAAGTGTTCTGGAGAACTTTTAATCCCTACATAGATTTTAAATTTGACCAACAAGGGCAGTTTAAGAAAGCACAGTGATCTCTGCTATTGATATTCACAAGGGTTGGGCTAAACACAGATACAAACACAATGGAATACATTTCATTTTCTTGCACCTAACTCTGTTTATTACTGGGTCCTGTGTGCTTGCTTCTTGGTTTGTGCTAATGTAATAGATTAAATTTATTGCTCTCATTTTTTCTCCCTTCTTCACATCTGTTTCTTTGGCTTGGTGCTTCCCAGTTTGCTTGTGACAGGAAGGATTTCCTTTGTCTTTGGGTTCTGGGTGCAGGAGTATAACTGGTTTTAGGGCACGAGTTCAGAGACTTGAAGAAGCATTTCTGTGCTTAGATTTACTCTGTCACTGAACCATTTCCCTGAATTTGTAGGCCCAGTCTCACTCCAGGCTCCAAGCAGTATACCTAGGACATATGCAACAAATCCCAGTTGAGCCAGGCAAGACCAACCGAGATTAGTTTGCTTCTGATGACACTGACCCTCTTTAATCCAGTGTGACTGGGGTGATCAAAATGCTTACTGTCATATGCCTCTGAGGAACAAGGAGTGTTGTTGCCAAGTTACCAAATGAACTAAAAATGGCTTGAGGGCTCGCTGCTTATTTTACTCTTCATTTTAATCGCAGGTGTCTAGAATTTGATAGAGGCTTGTTTGGTGTTTATGTTGAAGTAATGTTTCTCAGCAAGTTTTTGGTTATTCTTGGCTATTCTAGTAGCCTCAACTGCAAACTTCCATGTGTAATAATAGGTTTATCAAATGAATAATTCTGCCTCGTCTCCTTGCCTAGTACAATGGAAAATGTCAAGGGTGTGGTGATGGCGGAGACAGGCTTGGTATCTTTCTTAGACTTGCCAGTTCGGAGATGGGACGTGGAGCTGACACTGAACAAGGACACCATGTGCTGTGACATGTTCTCAGGGCCTGCTGCTCCTTCCACATAGATAGGGAATTCCCCTGGGAACACTGGGTTCTCATAAGAAGTTGAATTCAGTTCCAAACATTCAAGGAAACCGTTCTTGGAAATTGAACTGTTTGTAGAGAGGTCTTGAGACTCGGAAGATCATAGTTTGCTTCAGGAACCAAAGGAAGTTGTGGACAGAGAGGGTAGGAGAGTTGATCCTTGATGGGTGTGTTTGGAGTATTGTTTAAAACTTTTTGATTTTCAAAAAGTGTCTTGGAATACTATTAGGATTGCCTTGTATGCATGTTTAAAGAGGCATGAATCCCAGTGACCTCCAGTGTGATCCAATCAGAATCTTCAAACAGAGCCTCTGGTCTGTGTTTTCGTAGGCTCATCAGACAATTCTTATGCTTTCATTATTATTTTTTTGCAAGTCACTGGCTTAAATGAATAACACTTCCAAAGGTAAGAACACACATGAAAGAATTTGCTGGAGACATCTTCCACTGGCAGACGAGATATGTGTAGTTGGGTGGAACAGTGTGTACCTGGACCTCTCAGACACAATGGCAGATGGATAAGAATCTACCAACCTTTGACCAACAGAGTTACTGATCCTCTATAGGAATAGGGACATGAAGCTCTTCCCAAGGTGGCATAATGGTCCTTCCATGTTCTGCCTTGAGGTAACATACCCAGTGTGCTAGTACCAATTCATTGTAAAGAAAACTTAGTTATAGTTTATATCATAATAATTTGGGGAAAGATGACCCGAAGACCTTTATTGTAGATATTGCCTTTAATAGACCATCATGTTTGGCCGATTTCCTGGATTTAGCAATCTGCTCAGTCCCTCTGCTTCCCAACGGTCTATGCTGGTTGGTTTTGGTTGCCCTGATGCAAGCATAGGCGTATCTGGAAAGATGGAATCTTTTCCTCTCCAAGGCGCACTTGGTCACGGTGTTTACCAAAGCACTGGAAGCCCTGACTAAGACACAGGCGGATGTTTGTGGAAGAAGTAATGTTAAGAACAATCATCCCCTGTCTGCACTTTAGTGAGTTTTACTTAGTGCTGTTATGTTCATTCTTATGGCTAATGCTGCTTATTTTTTCATTTCACAATTGTAAATTTAAATGCTAAAGAAATAAAATGCACCTTTCCATCTGCGGGGTCATAGGATCCCCCAACTCAGCCTGCTCCGGGGCTGAGGGTCTGGGAACAAAGTGGTGAGTGCAATGGCTGCAGTGGTTTCTTTCTTCCACAAGCCGCACCTAGCAAGCCCTCCGCTTTGTCTGTGAGGTACTGGGCCAGCAAGGGGCCTTGCTCCTGGACCAGAAGATCCATCCGGAGGGGTAAGTGTGTACCCGCCCAGCAGGCCGGCTGCCCCAGGAACAGAGTACAGGCACCCTCAACCCCCTAAACTCTCTGGCCATTAAGCGGGGCTTCTCCCAGGCTACTGGCTTCCTCTACTTATCCCATCCCAGCAAGCCCACCCATTTGTCTGCGAGGTTCTTGGCCAGCAAGTGGCCCTGATCCAGTAACTGTAGATCCATGTAGAGGGGGTCCTTAGATCCACCACCACAGCCTACTTCAGGGAGGAGGGGATCTGAGAGCCAGCTCCAGTGCTGAGGGGACCTAAGAGAGGGCAGAACAAGAAATATCCCCAAATACACAGATAGCCACAGCAAAAATTGGACCAAGCCACGGAGACTCTTCTGACCGCAATTGAAGGAAGAGATGGGCAGGTGCCAATGCTAGAATTCCTCCAACAACCTGAAAAGCAACACGATAACACCAGAACCCAGCGAATATGCAACAGGAAGACTTGAACAACCTAATCCAAAAGAAGTAGAAGAAATCGACTTTAAACATAACATTATGAAAGTGATAGAGACCATTAAAGAGGATGTGAAAAACTCCTTTAAAGAAATGGATGAGAAGACTAACAAAAAGTTAGAAGAAATGAATAAATCCCTCAAAGATATCCTAGAAAACCAAGAAAAAGCAATCAAACCGGTAATGGAAACAGTTCAAGATTTGAAAACTGAAGTGGAGACAATGAAGAAAACACAAACCAAGGGATGGCTGGATATGGAAAATCTGGGTAAATGAACAGAAACTACAGAGACAAGTATAACTAACAGAATACAAGAGACAGAAGAAAGAATATCAGACGCTGAAGATATGATAGAGAAAATAAACTCATTGATCAAAGAAAACAACAAATCCTTAACACAAAACATCCAGGAAATCTGGGACACCATGAAAAGACCAAACCTAAGAATAATAGGGGTAGAAGAAGGAGAAGAATTACAGCTCAAAGGACCAGAAAATATATTCAACAAAATTATAGAAGAAAATTTTCCCACCCTAAAGAAGGATATTCCTATGAAGGTACAAGAAGCATACAGAACAGCGAATAGACTGGATAAAAAAAGATCCACTCGCTATATAATAATCAAAACACAAAACATACAGAATAAAGAAAGAATATTAAGAGCTGCAAAGGAAAAAGAACTAGTAACATATAAAGATAAACCTATCAGAATTACACCTGACTTCTCTTTGGAAACCATGAAAGCCAGAAGGTCTTGGATAGATGTGCTGCAGACACTAAGAGACCATGGATGCAAGCCCAGACTACTATACCCAGCAAAGCTTTCTTTCACCATCGATGGAGAAAACAAGATATCCCAGGATAAAAACAAATTTAAGCAATACACAGCCACAAACCCAGCCTTACAGAAAATACTAGAAGGAAAACCACAACTAAAGGAAGCAAACAACACCCATAATAACACAGACATCTAAGAACCCTCCACCGGCACAACTGAAACAAAGGAAACACACAAACTCTACCACCCCCCCAAAAAAATAACCTGTGTTAACAACCACTGGTCATTAATATCACTTAATATCAATGGACTCAATTCACCTATAAAAAGGCACAGGTTAAGAGAATGGATACGAAAACATGATTCAACATTCTGCTGTTTACAAGAAACACACCTCAACCACAAAGACAGATATTATCTCAGAGTAAAGGGTTGGGAAAAGGTTTTTCAATCAAACAGCCCAAAGAAACAAGTGGGTGTGGCTATACTAATATCTAACAAAATTGACTTCAAACTAAAATCAATCAGAAGAGATGGAGATGGACACTTTATACTCATAACAGGAATAATTCATGAGGATGAAGTCTCGATTTTGAATATATATGCCCCTAATATAAAAGCACCCACATATGTAAAAGAAACAGTACTAGAACTCAAAGCACACATCAAACCCCACACACTAATAGTAGGAGATTTCAACACTCCTCTCTCACCAATGGACAGTCAACCGGACAGAAACTTAACAGAGAAATATGAGAACTAACAGATGTAATGAATCAAAAGGACTTAATAGACATCTATAGAACATTCCACCCAAACAGGAAAGAATATACCTTCTTCTCAGCATCTCATGGAACCTTCTCAAAAATTGATCACATACTCGGTAACAAAGCAAACATCCACAGATACAAAAAATTGGAGTAACCACCTGTGTCTTATCGGATCACTATGGAGTAAAGTTAGAATTTAACAACAGTTCCACCCCCCAGAAAGCCTACAAACTCATGAAAACTGAACAGTCAGCTACTGAACCACTCCTGGGTCAAGGAAGAAATAAAGAAAGAAATTAAACTCTTTCTTGAATTCAACGAAAATAAAGACACAACCTACCCAAACCTATGGGACACTATGAAAGCAGTACTAAGAGGAAAGTTTATAGCAATTAGGGCCCACATAAAGAAAACGGAGAAAGCACACATAAGTGACTTAACAGCACACCTGAAAGCTCTAGAAAAAAAAGAAGCAGACTCACCCAGGAGGAGTAGAAGATTGGAAATAATCAAACTGAGGGCTGAAATCAAAAAAATAGAGACACAGAAAACAATCCAAAGAATCAATGAAAGAAAGAGCTAGTTCCTTGAGAAAATCAACAAGATAGATAAAAGCCTATCCAAACTAATCAAAAGGCAGAGAGAGAACACTCAAATTAACAAGATCAGAAATGAAAAGGGGGACATAACAACAGACACTGAGGAAATTCAGAGAATCATCACGTCTTACTACAAAAGCCTGTATGCCACAAAATTCGAAAATGTAAAAGAAATTGACGGTTTTTTTGGATAAATACCATATACCGAAATTAAATCAAGATCAGGTAAACAATTTAAATAGACCTATAAGTCGTGAGGAAACAGACGCTGTCATCAAAAGCCTCCCAGCCAAAAAAAGCCCAGGACCAGATGGTTTTAATGCAGAATTCTACCAGAACTTCCAAGAAGAGCTAATACCTATACTCCTTAATGTGTTTCACATAATAGAAACAGAAGAGTCATTGCCAAACACTTTTTATGAAGCTACAGTTACTCTGATACCAAAACCACGCAAAGACACAACCAAGAAAGAGAATTACAGACCAATCTTACTTGTGAACATCGATGCAAAAATTCTCAACAAAATACTGCCAAACCAAATCCAAGAACACATCAAAAAAATCATCCATTATGATCAAGTAGGCTTCAATCCAGAGATGCAGGGCTGGGTCAACATACAAAAATCTATCAATGTAATCCATCATATAAATAAACTGAAAGAAAAAAAAGTACGATCATTTCATTAGATGCTGAAAAAGCATTTGACAAAATTAAACACCCCTTTATGATAAGGTCTTGGAGAGATTAGGGATACAAGGATCATATCTAAATATAATAAAAGCAACATACAGCAAGCCAACAGCTAACATCAGATTAAATGGAGAGAAACTCAAAGCGATTCCACTAAAATCAGAAACAAGACAAGGCTGTCCACTCTCTCCCTATCTCTTCAATATAGTGATTGAAGTTCTAGCAATAGCTATAAGAAAATATAAGGAGATGAAGGGGATTCAAATTGGAAAGGAAGAAGTCAAACTTTCGTTATTTGCAGATGACATGATAGTGTACATAAGAGACCCCAAAAACTCTACCAAAGAACTCCTACAGCTGATAAATACCTTCAGTGATGTGTTAGGATACAAGATCAACTCAAAAAAATCAGTAGCCCTCCTATACACAAAGGATAAAGAAGCAGGGAGGGAAATCAGAGAAACATCACCTTTCACGATAGCCACAAATAGCATAAAATATCTTGGGGTAACACTAACCAAGGAAGTGAAAGATCTATTTGACAAGAACTTTAAGGCTTTGAAGACAGAAATTGAAGAGGACACCAGAAAATGGAAGGATCTCCCATGCTCCTGGATTGGTAGGATCAATATAGTAAAAATGGCAATTCTACCAAAGGCAATCTATAGGTTCAATGCAATCCCCATCAAAATCCCAACAAAATTCTTCATAGACCTTGAGAGAACAATAACTAACTTTATATGGAAAAACCAAAAGCCCAGGATAGCCACAACAATCCTATACAATAAAGGAACTTCCGGAGGCATTACCATCCCTGACTTCAAACTCTGTTACAGAGCTACAGTAATGAAAACAGCTTGGTATTGGCATAAAAGCAGAGACGTTGACCAAAGAAATCAAATTGAAGACCTGGATATTAATCCACAAACTTATGAACACCTCATATTTGACAAAGAAGCTAAAATTATACAATGGAAGAAGTAGTAAGAGGCGTGAAGCGGGCTGCATTCCTGGCACCCGTCTAGCTTAACTCCCGAAATAATTACACAGAAACTGTATTCATTTAATTACTGCCTGACCCATTATATCGAGCCTCTTCTTGGCCAACTCTCACATCTTAAACTAACCCATTTCTATTAATCTGTGTTTACCATGAGATCATGGTTTACTGGGAAAGATTCAGCATGTCTGACTCTGGTGACTTCATGGCAGCGGTTCTCTGTCTCTTTCTTCTTCCCAGCATTCTGTTCTCTTTTCCCTGCCTATCTCACTCCTGCCCTATCAAAAGGTCAAGGCAGTTTCTTTATTTAACCAATGAGAGCAACACAAATGCAGAAGGACCTCCTACACTAGGAAGAAAGAAAGCATCTTTAACAAATGGTACTGGTATAACTGGATGTCAACCTGTAGGAAAATGAAAATAGATCCTTATCTATCACCATGCACAAAAATCAAATCCAAATGGATTAAAGACCTCAATATAAATCCGACCACATTGAACCTGATAGAAGAGAGAGTGGGAAGTAGCCTGCAATACTTGGCACAGGAGACTACTTCCTATGTATAACCCCAGTGGCACAGACAATCTAAGAGCAACAATGAATAAATAGGACCTCCTGAAACTGAGAAGCTTCTGTAAACAAAGGACACAGTTATTAAGACAAAAAGACATCCTACTGAATGGGAGATCTTCACCAACCCCACATCAGACAAAGGTCTGATCTCTAAAATATATAAAGAACTCAAGAAACTAGACATTAAAATTCTAAATAACCCAATTAAAAGATGGGGTAATGATCTGAACAGAGAATTCTCAACAGAAGAAGTTCAAATGGCCAAGATACTTAAGTGCATGTTCAACTTCCTTAGCCATCAGGGAAATGCAAATCAAAACAATGGGTGAGCTCCCATTAGATCTGGCACACTGTCTCAGTGGATGGACCAACCCCTTGGGGTCCTGACTTCCTTGCTCATCTTCTCCCTCCTTCTGCTCTTCAACTGGACCTTGGGAGCTCAGTCCATTGCTCTGATGTGGGTGTGGGTCTCTGTCTATATCTCCATCCATTGCCAGACGAAGATTCTATGGTGTGATAATGGGGCAAGGCCAGTTCAGGCACCCTCTCCTCTGCTGCCCAAGGACCTAGCTGGGCACATCCCCGTGGATACCTGGGATCCCCTCTAGAGCCAAGTCTCTTGCCAGCCCTAAAATGACTCCCGTAATGTAGATATGTTCAACTTCCTTAGCGATCAGGGAAATGCAAATCAAAACAACTTTGAGATACCATCTTACACCTCCCAGAATGACTAAAATCAAAAACACCAATGATAGCCTATGCTGGAGAGGATGTGGAGTAAGGGGAACACTCATCAATTGCTGGTGGGAATACAAACTTGTGCAACCACTTTGGAAATCAGTGTGGGGGTTTCTCAGGAAATTGGGAATCAACCTACCTCAGGATCCAGCAATACCACTCTTGGGAATATACCCAAGAGATGCCCAATCATACTACAAAGGCATTTGTTCTACTATGTTCATAGCAGCATTATTTGTAGTAGCCAGAACCTGGAAACAACCTAAATGCCCCTCAATGGAAGAATAGATAAAGAAAGTGTGGAATATATACACATTAGAGTACTACTCAGTGGTAAAAAACAATGACATCTTGAATTTTGCATGCAAATTGATGGAAATAGAAAACACTATCCTTAGTGAGACAACCCAGACCCAGAAATATGAATATGGTATGTACTCACTCATTAGTGGACTCTAGCCATAAACAAAGGACATTAAGCCTATAGTTTACAAGCCTAGAGAAGCCTAATAGCAAGGTGAACCCAAAGAAAAACATATATAGATCCCCCTGGAAATTGGAAGCAAACAAGATAGCGGGGCAAAAGTTGGGAGCAACAGGGGTGGGGGGTAGGGATGGGAGTGAGGTTGGGGGAAGGGGAGAGGGGGAAGGAAAAGGGAGAAGGGAAGGACTGGGGAGAGCTTGGGGGAGTGGGAGGGTGGAGATGGAGGAAGGGCAGATATTGGAGCAGGGAAGAAGATATCTACATTAAGGGAGCCATTTTAGAGTTAGCAAGTTACTTGGCTCTAGAAGGGATCCCAGGTGTCCACAGGGATGTCCCCAGCTAGGTCCTTGGGCAGTAGAGGAGAGGGTGCCTGAACTAGCCTTGTCCCATAGTCATGCTGATGAATATCTTGAATATCCCCATAGAAATTTTGTCCGATGGATCGAGATAGAGACAGAGACCCACATACACATCAGAGCAATGGACTGAGCTCCCAAGGTCCAGTTGAAGAGCAGAAGGAGGGATAAGATGAGCAAGGAAGTCAGGACCATGAGGGCTTGGTCCACCCAATGAGACAGTGTGCCTGAATGAACATGTGATCAAACCGGACTCTCTGAATGTGGCTGCCAATGGGGGCAGTCTGAGAAGCCACCAATAATGGCACTGAGACCTATCTTTTCTGCACGTATTGGCTTTTGGGGACCATAGTCTATTTGGATGCACACCTTCCTAGGCCGGGAGGGAAGGGGGAGGGCCTTGGACTTCCCACAGGGCAGGGTACCATGCCCTCTTTTAAGGAAGCAGGGGGAGGGAGGAGGAGTGGGGGGAACAGGAGGGGACTGGGAGAAGGGGAGGAAGTGTAAATTTTTGAATGGAAAAAACAAAAAAAAGAAATAAAATGCAGTTATTAAAATAAATCTCATTTTTGTGACCATTAAATTGAATGCTTTTTAAGGTTTTGACAAATTGTCTTTAACATTATTTCCAAATAAAGTACAGGTTAGAAAAGATTTAGGAAAATCAGAAATTATAAATGAACTCTTCCATGAATTCTTTCATGCATGCTATTATTCTACTGTAAACAATAAAGTAAGTAAAACAAGTGCAATTTATCCTGCTGAGGGTGTAATATGGATTTGTCATTTCAAAAAATTTGATTAAATCTCAATCTAGGAGTCCCACAGTCCCCTCCAAATGGCTTTGACTCTGAGTCCCAAGTTTGATAAGCAAATGGGTGCTTCAGTGAGGAAGGGTGACAAGAATGTGTATAAAAATATCCATATAGAAATTTATTACTTTGTAAGCTAGTTACAAAAAAAACCTGTATGTTAGGATGTATGTACTTTTCTGTTTTTACAGTTTCAACCAACAGTTTTGGTTGAACAAGTGACTGTTAATTAATCTACTCTTAATCACATCATCTGCGAATCTTTCAGTTTATAAAGAGCCAGGGGAATCAAAGCCCATCAGCTTTGAATATTCCCTACTGGTGGCCGGTAGGCTAAGAACACGCCCGCCTCCAGCCCTCTAGAAAGGATAGTCGAGTCTTTGGAGCCTGAGACGTGCTATGCTTAAGTCATGTGTCATGATTTATGTGTGAATGGAGTGTTCTGGAACCAGAGCTGTTTCCTTCTTCAGAAAGGAGCCATCTCATGCTCCTTTGATTTATTTCCCTGCAGCGTAAAGCCACAGTGCATTTATTTCTGTCTAGAGAAATCCAGGGGTATGGATGCTTCCAAGATAGGGTTCTTCACTACACATTTTGCCTTCTCTGGTTGTAATCGCAGGTGTAGCAAATGTAGAGAACTCCAATTTATGATCTCTCTTCCCATCTAGAGATGCTGCTTTCAGAGACAGCCTTAAGCCTAAGAATGGGAGATTAGCGGGAGGTGCTTAGAATTCATGTCCCTGAATTCTGGTCCCTGACCAGGGTGCCACATGTAAGGCGTTAATATTGGCTGACAAGAACAGGAGTCCTGGGCTCTCTTTTACTGTGAGCAGTAACTAGCTCAGTGGGATGTGCAAGGATATCTGCACTTGCAGAGGCTGAACGGGGGTGAAACATTAGTTCTGGGCTCCATGAAAACAAGATACCACCATGCACGTGTTAGAAAGGCCCAAAAGGCTGGCAAGAAATGCTAGGGAGTGCACTGAGCAGGTGAAAATGGCCAGACTTTGCTGATGTGAAGGTCACAGCTATGCTGAAAACAGCTTTTTCTTTCATTAAAATATTTTTTTCTGAGAGAGAGCACAAAGTTAGGCGAATAGAATGGGGAGGAATTCAGGGAGGGGAAAATATGACCAAAATATATTGTATAAAAAATGTTAACACAAACACAAAATACAATACTCTCTCTGTCTCTCTCTCTGTCTCTCTGTCTCTCTCTGTCTCTCTCTGTCTCTGTCTCTCTCTCTGTCTCTCTGTCTCTCTCTCTCTCTCTCTCTATATATATATATATATATATATATATATATATATATATATATATACTGTGTACATATGCCATGGTATATACATGGTGGTCAGAGGACAACGTGTGGGAGTTTTTTTCTGTCCTTCTACCATATGGGCTCTGGGGATTGAATTAAGGTCACTAGGGTTGGCAGCAAAAACATTTGGCTGCTGCTTAATCTCATTGATCAGGTTTTGTTCTCTTAGAAATTATATAACACAGAAATCACACCACACGATATTTGCTCAAGGGAACTGAGAAGTTATACTACCATGAAAATATTTATATAAATGCAGAAAGCATTACGATAGATCTTTTGTAATTTCAAAATTTGAAGGAGATATATGCTCACGATCCCAGCACTTAAAGGTTAAAGTCTGAATATCTTAAATTTAAAGGTAGCTTGGGCTATATAGTAAGTTTGAGGCCAGAGTGAGCTACATAGTAAGACTCTGAAAAAATTCAACAAAACAAACCGAAAACCACCTTGTAAATACCCGTGATGTCCTTTAGTAATTTAATGGCTAAACTGGTAGCTGCTTCCAATGAAATATTACTCGACTAAAAAGAAATGAGCTATCAAATGTTAAAAAACAAGGAAGGCTCTACCCTGAAAGTCACCACTGAGTGAAAGGAGCCACAGGCTACAAACCCACCATCGTGGGATGAGAACCTGTCCCCAGCTAAATGGTCTGCTGTAAAGGCAAAGCCATGAACAATAAAGAGTGCCGTGGCTGCTAAGAGTATGGGAGGTTTATACGGCCCTGTAATTATTTTATACAACACTACAGTGATGGATACTTGTTATACTTACATACTTTTTTATATTTGTACTATACTTCCATATGTTTTATGTGTTTGTCTAAATTCACAAGATATACAACACAGAAAGTGAGCTCTTAACGCAAAGCATAAACTTTGAGATTACGATGTATCCAAGCAGTTTTATAGTTGTAAAATAAGTATGCCATTCCATTAGGAAGTATTAATCCTAGGCAGGCTATGTATGTACTGGGGCAGAGGAGCCTTAGGGAACTCTGTACTTTTCAGTTTTACCACAAACCTAAAATTACTCTCCTCCTAAAATATGGACTTTTAAAATTCCAGTGCTTGTTTCTACAATTAAGTTATTCCCAACACCTCATGTTCACTAGCTCACGATATTTTCACTTATTTAGAAACAATTTCTGTGATGAGGCCTACCTCAAGAACTCCTAGAATTGGAGCCAGTGAACAAATGATCAAGGGTCCTCCTTTCATATTTTTATGGCTGTCTAGCAGTCATTTTTATACAGCTTTGAGATAGGTTATTTACACGGGTACTGGCATTTCTCAACTTCAGTGTCTCTATTCCGAACCACACATATCTTAGTAATATTTTCATTGGGGGGGGGCTCTCAATGACAGATGGAGGATGATGTATTTGCATATCTGATTCTTTTTTTCTGAGACAGGGGTTCTCTGTGTGCACATCTGATTTTTAGTAATACCTCATTGTAAAATGTGTGTGTGTTCAGAGGATGTCTTCAGTCCTCCGTTCATTTCCCGTGCATCCTTTGCTGGCGTGACAAATTGTCTGTCTAACAGAATTAGGTTGGGGAAATGGATACTAGATCATGATGCCTTGTGAATAATTGACTAGCCACGCAGGTGTATAAGATTTCCAATGAGATTTCCCCCCTTTATTCTTTGGGGATGGGGTGAGGACTACATGTCATTAAAAGATTGTAAAAGGAAAATTCCTAGGTTTGTCTTACCATCTTTATAACAAAATTTTGTATGTAGTATGAGAAGAGGCACTGCCTTTGCCGTATTGTGCTTGGCATCACCCTTTCCTTGAGAAAATAGGATTTCATCATTTATTCTGACCACCATGGTTATGTTTTACAAAACTGGCTTTGTTTCCTCCTGTTGTGGGGAGCAGGATGCTGCCCCAGCATGATTGTCCAATCATGTTCTATTAGAGTGCTTTACCTAGCTGCAGTTGTAATGATGCCTTAGCTCATCTCATGACCTGTTCTGTGTTTATCCCTGCTGCTGCTTTACTAATGACATGCAGAAGAGCGGCCTTTGGCTTAGACAGGGAATCAAGCAGGTGGCTTTGAAGGGAAGAAAGCACACACAGAAGGGAATGAGAAGCCCTGCATCCCTCCACCCCCACTCCTCTTCTTGCCCTTCCTAGTGCTATTGTAGATAGTGGGATCCCAAAGAAAATAAAGCCAACCCTAGTGGCAAGATCAACTCCCAGCACCCTAAGGCCCTGCTCAGCCTGGACCCAATCCTACCCTCTCTGGCACTGGGGGCAAACGTGAACCTCTGGAGAAAAGAACAGTGAAGGATGATTATTTAGAGACTAGCAACGGTTTGGGCAAAGTGTCAAGAAGAAAATAGTTACTGTTTTCACACGGGGACAAAGTCGGCCTCATACCACTCTGTAGAGCAGTTTCAGATCCCCTTGTAGAGAAACTCTTTTGTGGCCAGCTTCACTATCGTAGGACCATTCTTAACCTTTTAAAATTACCTCACAGAGGACACTGGAACTTCCCATAATCCTCTTTTCAAGTTTTGATTACCAGGCCTCTCCCCCATTTTCCCATTTCCCTGATATATTTTGAGATTGTTGGCTTTTAGGATAATCACTAAAATTCTTATTATACTTAGCATAGGCACAATGAAATGGCTTCGCTATGAAGCGCTATTTCCTGCAGAGGGCTCGAGTGGCTCCCAGCACACACGCCAGGCAGCTGGCAACCACCTGGATCTCCAGGGGAGACAACTGTCTCCTCTGGCCTCAGGAGACACCAGGACTTGTGTGGCATTCATTCCCACAGACACATACATAAAAATAACAACAAATCTTAAAAAATATTTTGATAATGTGAAAACATGGGGCTAAAATTTGTCTTTAAAAAAAAACTTGTGTAATAAATTTGTTTCATATCTGCCAAAGAAGCTGAATCCTTGGTTGTTTCTCAGGACACTCACCAACCTTACATCACCTTTCTGCTATTTCCATTTTATCTGGGGCCAGAAGGTCACAGTGGGGAGATGACTCCCATGTGTCAATCAGGGCAAATTTCAATATTAATACTCTGAAGTGTTTTCTGGACATCTTCAACCCAGTTTTGTTTTGCCCCTCCAAATTCTGCTAGGATACCTTCTTTCCATATACCACCATCGTTGAACTTCCTTCTTTGGAAAACAAGTTGTATCTCAACTGTCTGTCTCCTCCGTGGGCTGTCAGCTCATTGGCTGCCTTTCTCAACAGTCTGAAGGCCTAGAACAGGTCCTGAACCAAAATACAAGTTCCATCATTGGCTTGAGCTTCAGGTGAACTGAACAGTTCCTTTACTTTTCAAGACTTACACACAGCAAGACTTGAGAAATGTCTGTCAGTGCTTGGTGAGGAATTTTTTTTTTCATCACAAATTAAAAATCTTGAGAGCATCAATCCCGAAGAACTTAACTTCCCAAATATACATTTATTAATTGCTATTATTTGTGTGTGTACATGTGAGATTGGGGCACGGGGTGCATGCATGTCGACAACTTCCAGGGTTAGTCCTTTCCTCTACCAGGTTATTCCCGGGTATTGACACCAATGGTCAGCCCTTGAGATGAGTGTTTCTAACTCTTGAACCATTTCTCCAGCCTTCAAAAGGGATTTAAATATAGGGTAGAATTTGGAGCAGCTTGGGTTGTTTGGTTTCTCAAGGAGAAATGATTTGGTATCCACTTCCGAATTATTTCCTCGCCATGTTGCTGGAGAAGACGAATCAAAAGAATCTCAAACTTTAAAGACTCAGAATGTACAAGCCATCCCTCCCAAAGTCGTGGTTGGGGTTATCACATTCACAGAGTCTAATTAAAGAAGTTATTGAAGTCCCCCAGTGATTTAAGTTGGCAATGTTGTCAAAATGGGTTCGAAACACTCACTGGTAAAACGACACCAGTGAGGCCCTAACTCTTCCCTTCAGGCTGCAGTTCTAACATCAGGGGAACCTGGAAGCTACTTAAGGTCTAAGAATTGGACTTCTCTTCAGAAAGGATTCTGAAATTGCGTGCCATAGGGCCAACCACCAATAAATGCGAAGGAAGTGTTAGTGCTCTGTTCCTGACACTTGGGACAGAGTGGCGTCACAGTGGCAGAAGCTCGTGGTCTCGGGGAATGACTTAAGCTCAGTTCCATTTTCCTTTTAATTCGTTTGTTTCTTTGTTTGTTTTCTGGAGACAGCGTTTCTCTGTGTAGCCCTGACTGTCCTGGAACTCTCCTTGTAGACCACGGTGGACCCGGACTCAGAGATCTGCCTACGCTTGCCTCCTGAGTGCTGGGATTAAAGGTGTGCACCACCACCTCCCAGCTCAGTTTCCCCTTTCTAACCTTGGGAAAATGGAAGTACTCTCTCTAGTCATTTTGGACTAGCATGGGAAATGAGGACGGGATTTGGCTTTTCCAGTCCCTGTAAATTTCTTCCTCTAGATCACAGAGGGGATTAGAGACAGAACTTCCTGCCCTCAAGTTAAAGTGACTTCTCTTTCAAAGAAATTAATTAACATTCTGTCACCATATACCTTTCTGAGTTCCCTCCTCCTCCAGATATATTCTAAACACAAACTTGAGTGAATTAGTATTTCATTTCTAATTAAAAACTACAAAGAGTGTCACATCCAGTCATGGTGGACATATGTCAACAATGTGCTTCAACGTGAACTGTGGGGAAGAAATATCGCAAGTTATATAGATGAATATTCAACGTGTCTGTGAATCTTTCAGTTACGAGTAAATGTTCAGAAGAAAGATAGGTCCTATGTGTTCACACAAGTCAGAAAATAATAAACCCTCACTTTATTGTCAAAGCCACATATGCCTCTTATTCTTCCTTTTTATCTGGACTAATTAAATATCTAATTGGAAAAAACAAAAATGAAATTTTATTTTTGCCTGCATAACAATATTTAACAATTAGAAAAATTCCCATTCACCAGAAATCAGGTTCTAGTTATTTAAAATGTGCAACATTGTATAAAGATCCCAAAGAATAGATTTTTCTGTTATAATAGCTATTTTATTTTCTAAAAACTATTTCTTAATAACGTTATTTGATATCAAATGATAATAAAAAGATCCCTTTGAGCACTGGCTTTAGGTGAAGTAGAAGCTTTCCCAACTTGTAGCTTGAGATATGCATTCAACTTAACAGTTTGGAATAATGTATACTCACTGAGCAAAACGTAAGGAGAAAGAAGCAGACTTGGACAACTAGAACAGGAGCCAAGAAACTGGATGAGACATTTCTACATCAAGAAGAGACTCGGTTTCCAAAAAGCCTAACTCTCTTTGGGAATAAAGGATAAATAGATTTATTTAGATACTTAGGGTTTCTGGTCTTTAATAGAATAACCTAGTCTCTCCATGTGTGAGACCATGTGCTCTTTGTCTTTGTGTCTCTGGTTTATCTCACATCATATATTGTCTTCCAAATTCATCTACACTATCACTAAAGGCAAGATTTTCTTCTCTTATAGGCTGAATAATATTCTACCGTGTGTGTGTGTATATCAGATATTGGAACAGATTTTAAGTGGCAAATTAATTATGGAGGTGATCAGTGTATTAATCACTTTGATTATGATTATCATTATAACATATATACATCTATCAAGCCAGCTTCTGATACTTGAATATGTACAATTTATATCATTCAAATATTTTAAGATAAAACTAGGAAAACAGAATAGAATCTGCATTAGAACTGGGTTGTGGGGAGCAGCACAACTCTTTGAATTTTTTGATTTAAATTAAGGAAACCTAGATATTGATTTATTTCATAGGTTAGCTATGCTACCTACCTGTGTTTCTGGAACTTTCGTAATGAAATACAGAAATAAATAGAGCTCAATGGAAAATGGCCACGATGATGATGTCAAGAAAAGATTAGAAACCTTTCTGAAATGTCAAAAAATTTACACTGAGTCACCAGAACCTATGATTTTTTTCATTCATCCTCAACATGAACTTTTCCCAAAGAACAGAAGTCGGTAACTGCTGCACAGATTGCAGGTCCTTGACCAACACAAGCCGCGTCTGAAGCGCTCACTTAGAAGGGTTCTGCAGTCAGCGGGTATCCTCTAACAGTAAGCTGTAAGCTCCGCAACACGTTCAGCATGTGCTCACTGCTCCATTGCAGTTTAGCTGAGTTCAGACAGTCCCGCCACATGGAACGTTTTACTGTTCTCCCCTCAGAAGCCAATGGTGTAGAACTGGAAAGAAGGGTGTCACTTGGCAGTATCTGAAGGCATTTTAACAAAATGGTGTGTCCACGTGACACCAAAGCTTAGACAAAAGCAGCTGCTCTCATTTGATTGGGAATAGGAAATGTGTTGTAAGCCTTTGAGTTATGTCTATGCCAGGATAAACCAGGAAATGGCAAAAGGGTCAAATCTGTACATCTGCGTGAAACACTTGGGCTCTTATTCACACACCAGGCATGCGGGAGAAGATATATTGCCTCTTCACAAAGGCCTGATCTACTTATCAGTTTTTAGAAAGGGCATTAAGGAGCCCCTCACAGAGACCTGAACAGGCAGCTATATACAGGATAAAAAGCAGATGAAATAGTTGATCGTTTTACTTAAAAATTATGTCTAGTTTGTTTCAATTTGCATAGTTATAGTCATGTCAGACGAAGGCCTTCCCCCAGGGGTTTACATTCCTTGGTCAAGAACTGAGAAAAGGCAGTATTAACCACAGATGATTGGTTTTGTTTAGACCAGAGGATAAGGAGACGGAGAAATAGTACATGCCTCTCTGTGGACTTCAGGATTGGAGAAGAGTCGGGCTCTTCGGCAGGAGCAGAGGTTTCTGCAGAGTGAAGAATGCAGTCCGAGGATCCAACAGCCTTCTCTCCATCAAAGAGGATTCCTCCCACCATATTAGAAAGGAGAGCCATCCAAACCGTGTGCTTTTAATCATTTTAACTGATGGCAGTCAAAATGCCAATTAAATAAATCTTAGGAATACTGTTTATACCTCAGATTTAAGTGACCTTGAATGTTTTCTGGAACTCCAATTTATCATGAACAAATCCATACTGAGCTCACAGGCAACGCATTAATCATCTGCCATATAAAGTAAGCTACACAATAAAATTAAATTAAATCTCAATTTACCAAAACATTAACATGCTAACAACTATCAACTTTGTGAAGTCACAGTGTAGGGAGGCAATGAATAAAACAGTAGACTCACTATACTAAACAATGTAATCGAAGTTAAAAAGCTGTTTTCTGTGTTCTTTGAGAGAAAATAACAAGTTGTTTACTTTAATGCAGTGGCATTTTATTTTGTGATTAATTTTAAAATAACATTGTAAAAACTACAAACTCATTTTAATTTGACAAGCATTTGGTAATTAAATTTCAAACAATGTATGGGAACCCAGAAAGCACTCTTCCTTTGACATGTATTTTATAATTTATTTTAAAACAATGCCACACAAATCTGCTAAGGCATAATTCATTTGGGAGTTCATTAATTATGCAAATGAGTTGCAATTAACAAATCTGTTCCAAGGATGGCATTTGCATAATAATGAACTTCATGTTTGTGACATTATTTAATAAGATACCTTTGTGCATTTTTAAACAAAACACTCTTGTGAATACTATATGATGAGTTGGGGTTGAAAACGGACATGTAGTCAATGAGATTCCAAGTCGCGTGCAGATAAATGTTGTCAAAAATAAACAGAATTATATGTAATTCAAATAATAAATATGGAGTTTTAGAACACAGGGGTTTTGATTAGTCTAAGCTTCTCTAGATAACATAAGACATCAATTTACATTTATAAATACCAGTATACAAATTAAGCTAAAGTAAGATGAACCAAGCAAAACTATAACTTCAACTTAATATTTCTAGAGAAAGTGGGTCATAGTCTATATATATGAATCCTAAATCACAAACTTTTTCTTTAAAATGAACATATTATATGTCAAAAGACTTCCTTCACAAACTTATGGCAGGATGCCCAAAAAAGCCTTTACCACTTTTCAATCATTAATAATTTTTGGTCATTCACAAAGGGTAAAACTGTGGTCAAGCTAGTGTGGCTAACAAGAAGGAAAAGGGCTGGGGAGATGGCCAGTGTGTAAGTGTGCTTGCTCTGCACACACGAGGACCTATCTTTGAGTCCTCGCCATTCTTCCAAGAAGCTGGGCAAAGCTGTGTGCCTAAGACCCCACAGATCAAAGTCAGGCAGATTCAGAGAACTCACTGGCCAGACAGCCTCACCCAAATGACGAGCTTCAGGTTCAATTAGCGACCCTAGCTCTATGATATAAAGCAGAGGGAGGTGGGGAGGACAGCCCATGACTTCTGGTCTCCACCTGCATATCCATAGGCACATCAACCCACATACAGCAGTGCATGTAACACACACACACACACACCCCACACACACACACACGAAACATATATTACTGCCTTTATGTGAGGCAAGGGACAGAAACAAGAAATACTAAAGTTCAATGAAAATTATGAAAGACAGAAAGGCTATGTGCTCTAGAGAAGTCTAGGGATGGTAGAGAGATTTACTTAGTTTGAAGAATTCAGAAAAAAAATCTTTAAAATGAGCTTGAGGGACAAAGTGCTTTTATAAATGGGTAAGAGGTTGCCAGGGGGCATGAAAATGAAAATAAAGAGCCCTGGAGGAGGAGGAAGGAAGCAGCATGTATAAACTCACGAAAGAGCCAATGATGGGATTGCAGGAAATGAGAGAAAGATCACCATGACTTGAGGGAGGGGACAGGGTGGGGGCAAAGACTTGCGGAGGAACACCGCCAGGAGTTTGAGATCCAGCTCTAGATAGATGCAAACAGCATATTAAAAGATGGCTAGGGAGGGATGGGTGAGTGGCGGGAAATATGTCAATTTCTCTTCAGTGCATTGGTTACACAGTGTCTTATCTGATTGAAGGTAGGATGTGGTCAGCTGATTTAATGAACTGTGTGTTTGCCATCTCAAAACTGCGTGATTGTGGTGACCATTAGGAGCATGTGATTTTTTTTCTATCTCTTTTCGACTGAATCTTTGACCACTTGGGGTTTCATCTCACTTTGAAACCAAGCATCATGTAGGAATCACTCCATAACTCGCCAATCAACTTTCTGTAGCTGGACGTTCTTTCAAATCTCACTTCTACCCCCATCATGTCAGACTTCAAAATTATTTCCTAATGAAATAAGTAAGTAAGTAGCAATGGAAGACAGTGCAGTGCAGCGATAACCAAAGCATCAGAGTCGGCAACACCAGAAGTACCCATGGATGCTTCCGTCCCATGCTATTTCCAGAACCGCATGCAGGAAAGAACAAAAAATGTTCATGATCCCAAAGTAGAACAGTCTACTCTAGGAACCCAAGGGTTTGTAGTTTTGCCTGTTTTAGATAAATGCCAACTTTCTCAGGGGATATTTTATTTTGAAAAACTTTTCTTTCATGGTGAAGTCCTGCCAACAAACACTCAGTGTTGATCATCTATCCCACAACAGTGGAAGTAGGGAGGTGGGCATTATTAGCTTTTGGCCATTGAGCATCTATTCTCTCTTAACAGGACTCAGTTTTCTTAGGAAATAGTGTCTTCCCTCTTCTGTGCAGTTCTGCTGAGTGATTGATTGTGCAAGGTACCTCCTTTCTGTTCCCTCCTCTAGATTCTATTAAACCTTTCTTCAGATCCAAGTAGCTAAACTCTCTCCTCTGGGAGAGTTTTTGTTACAGCATTTCAGAGCCTCTTCAGACATGACCGCTTGTCTCAACTCCTCTGTAGCATCCTGTGACTCAACAAGCTTTGCTTGAGTGGATGTTTCTGCTCTCAGAGGAAACAGTTACACAGCACCAGAGAACTCTGGTGTGTTATAACAGCACACAAAACTCAAGCTAACCTACCACAGAGCAAGTTTCCTAATGAGTACAAACGACCACAGCTTCAAAAATGATATGGGAAAAGAAATTCAAATAAAATGTTACTTTGAATAAAGAAAGGCTCCAGGGGAAGTCTGTATAAAGAAAGAAGTTTTTAGTGGTGGCTCTGTGTGGTGTGAAGCAGAGATTCAGAACTTGTTCGTAGTTTACAGAGATACTGTGAAGTCAACTTGGTTCCTTTCAGAACTTTATACCATTTACCAACTTAACCACAACCATGGCCTCCAAGAGGGGCAGGCAAAGAAACCTTCACATGGTGTTATCTTGAAAGTGGGCCTAGGACAGCACTAATGATCCTGATATTGAAAGCAGATGTCAGCCACAGGCCTTGGCCGTCAGTGGCGTTATGTGGTTCCAGAGAAGCTAGCTGGTTCAAATGTCTCTCCCGACCATTCAAAGTGTGTAAAGCACAGAATAATTTTTTTCAATTGCGACTGCGTAGTAATTGCATTGTTGGTGATATGTAAAGTGTCGGTATTCCTTGCTTACATTTGCTTCTTGAAAGTACCTATATAAAAGAGATTATGGAGTGAACACTTTCATCAGGCACCTGAGCATTTTAAGTGATTGGAATGCTAAGCATGGTGATGAAATGGCATACAGAGGATTGTTGAGAGAGGCGAATTGTTGAGCAAAGATAAGCATTGAGGGTAAATGCTTCCCCCATATGTTTTATATCGAATTGTGTATTGGAAAGAGGAGAAGGAAGGAAATCCCCTCACAAAACATGTATTTTTTTCTAATGCTGCCACTAAAGGCAGGCTTTGCCATTCAGTATTTATGTTTCCTAAATCCTCCTAAAGCACACGCATGCTCTCAGGATCTCAATAGCTGTCCTCTCTGTGTGATCAGTCTTGAAGTGATGGCTGTGCCTTCCCCCAGCGTGGTCCCTCCTGCACGTGATTTCCTTGTAGTGCTCACTTTACCTTTTCAAATCTCATTGCCAGGGTTGGGCACATATCTCAGTGGTAGGGCACATGCCTAGAATGACAAGGCCTTTTATAAAGAGGGAGAAATAGGGACAGAGGGGAAAGAGGGACAAAGGAGAGGGAGAAGGGGAGAGGAGTGGTCCTAAATTGTTATTCCCTTGGAGGAGGTCTGCTCAGCAGCTTTCCAGAGGGTGGATGGAAGTTTCATAGATCATAAACATTCTCTGGATTTTGACTTAAAGTGAGTCAGGTTAAATGAGGCTGATCCCTGAGATTTATAAAGACACAAGTTCATCTCTAAAAATGTTGACTAACAATCATTGCTCAGCTATTTAGATTAATAGCTTACATCTCCAGCTGAACACTATACACTCCTGGGAATGTTTCAGGAACTCCATTATTCCATCTCCAGCCCAGGGTAGAGATGGGAAATTAGAGCTCTTTAAAGGACTCTCAAGTGAGCTCGGTGTGGAACTAGAGCACAGAAGCCCATGTTAGGCTGAGAAGAAGGGCTCAACACATGGTTGGCAGCAGGATCTCTTCTGTTCCAACCTGCAGGTTTTGTGCTAGCTTCCTGCTAAGAATGACCCTGTGTCTTTTTTCCTCTATCCTTTGATCTTTGGTTGGCTGTATTGATCTTTAAGATGTGTTAATTTGTACACAGGGATGAACTGTTCAATTCTTTTCTAGTTCTAGTCCAAAGATGAGTAAATGAATGCAGACACACAGGGGTTTTTAACAGATGCGGCTATAGTCTAGTCAAAATAAGCATATATATTTCATTTAGTCATTATGCTAATGGGAGTAAGCAAGCAATAAACAGATAAGAGAAGGAATAATTATAATTGCTATTATTAAAAATAATAATTATAATTTATCAATCTGTGAGCCCAGTAATCATATTTAGCCTCAAAAGCACTTGTTTGTTTATAGGAAGCATTTTTCAGCCAGCTTGGAGTAACCTATCACACTTCCCAAATTCCCATCTGTTTCAGCCTTTCCCACACCCTCCCTTGAGAATCCCTCATAACATGGCCATCAGATGTCATGCGGCCTTGCAGTCAGCAACATCCTTAACTTGTTAGGCGTTCAAAAGGCAGACTTAGATGGCTATCAAAGCATTCTTAGCAACCTTCCCTTCTTCATAGCTCCTTACAATGCAACAGGCATAGACTGTGTTAACCTCTAAACAGCGTTCATTTAATGACATTAATTGGCTACTTGCTATGTGCCAGGTTTTGTGTTTTCTGTGAACTTCTCTTAATGGGAGGAGCAGAGAAAAAGAGAGAGGGAAGGGGAGCAGAGGAGATGGGGGAGAGACGGGGGAGGGGAGAGGGTGATGGCAAGCTAGATGACAGTAACAAGGGAAGAAAAGAAGCATGGAGGAGAAGCTCTGAGTTCACGGAGAGATATTATTTTACCTGAGATTATAAAAGAGTTCCCTTTGCATTTTGGAATTGTAGAGCAAAACAGAGCTGCTGAGGTTGTCTTTTTGGGAGTCTTTGCACAGAATTCTAGGTTATTTTCTTTATCAGCCCAGTGCATACTCTCAGGGTTTTACTGGGTAAGACCCTGAAGAGGGGTCCAGGAGAGGGAATGCTCACAATTGGTTGGTTTCACATGGTGGCATGACATCTTATGTTTGTTGAACACTTTTCATCTGGCCCACCTTGACTCCCCCCTCCCCCCAGTGCCTAGGAATGTTGACAGAAGTTTCTGTCCTGCCTGGTCCCACAGCCATTCGGTCCCAAAGAAATACACTGAGGTCTATGTTAATCATAAACTGGTTAGCCTATTATCTCAGGCTTCTTATGAACTAGCTCTTACATTGTACATTAACCCATAATTCTTGTCTGTCAGCCACATGGCTTGGTACCTTTTATCAGTGAGGCATTCTCATCTGGATTCCTCTGTGTCTGGGTGACAACTGCAGACTGAATCTTTCCTCTTCTCAGAATTCTCCTGTTCTTGTTGCCCCACTTCTACTTCCTGCCTGGTCACTCTGCCTATACTTCCTGCTTGGCTACTGGCCAATCCACATTTTATTAAAACAATACAAGTGGCAAATTTTTACAAAGTACAAGACAGAAGTATTGATTAAATCTGAAAAATCATTCAATTCCCTAGGGCTCTCTGGCTAAATCTGTTCAAACAGGACAAGGCACCATTACAAACATAATCTTGTTCCATCTTAATTAAAAATATCAATGGAAGGAAAAAATTTAAAACTTCTATTCTAATGAGAGAAAATGCATAGGAAATTTCTAGATCCTTCATTTAGAAGTAGCAGAGGCTGTTGGACTTAGTTCAGTTTCTATCTCTTCCATTTAAGATTCTAAACTGGTTCAGTTTTTTTAATTTTCTTATTCATATACTAATAACAGTAATAGTACACATATGCTCTCTTTCTCTCTCCCTTTTCCTCTTCTCCCCACCTCTCATACACACACAGCAATGTATTGTAGGAAGCATAATTAAACTTAAAAATGTATAAAAATAACTTGTATGGTGGCTGACAAAGGTTTTCTTCCAAAGTTTGTATCCTGCCATGTGCAATCAAGCTGGCCAAGGTCAACTACTCATAGAGTTGTCTAAGCGACACGCTGACAGTCATGCTGCTATTCCCAGTGATAGCAAAACTGAAATAGAAGTTTCCCTGTAAGCATCTTGAGTCATGTTCATAGAGGAGAAAACCCATAACAAAAGTGACCGCAAAGAAGAAGTTCTGGGGCTGAGCAGTGCAGGAAGGAATGACAGCAAGATGGCCGCCAGCCCTCCACACATGCTTCTCCCCTTTGGCTCGTGTCCCGTCTTTAAGCTTACATCACAGTTCCAGATGGCAACCCGAGCTTCATTGGTCACATCTGCAGTCCAAACCCCAGGAAGAAAACCCAGAAAATTAAATACTCCTGACTTCAAATGGGCAGAATTCGATTTCATGTCACAGGCCAGAACTTAGTTATTTTGTCATACCTGGGTTCAATGGACAAAAGCAAAATGCAACCTCTTGGTTGTTGACTTGTTTATTCTTGCTAGAATTTTTTTTTCTGAGAAAAACATAGAAAAGGAAAAGACTTCAGCAGCTTCTAGCCCTTCATCACACCCAAAGAGAGGGAAAGGAGTTACAGCCGAGCACAGACAAATAACCTTGAACTTCTCAAGTACTGATCCTGGGTCCACATGTAAGCCTTTCAGTTCCACTATGTGCCAACCACTTCCGCTGGTTTAATTATTTCAGAATAAAACAATTACAGAGGATTTTTCATAATGTAAAGAGAAGCAGGAGACTGTGTGCTTTAGAAATCAACAGCCCCTTTGTGTCCACAAGCCATCCCATAATAGGGTTTTCTCTAGACATCTCAGAGCATTTGGCCTGGCAAAGTTGACCCTTGTTGACCCTTGACAAGTTATAAATTGGCTCATTCATCTTAAAGAGAAAAAGTTTTATCCATTCTCTTACAGTAAATTCCCCATGCATTTTATTTCAAATGCAATGAATTTTCAAAAGGATGTTTTTATGCATATAATTCACTTGCCAGCCATTCAAAGTCCACAGATTTAACAATGCATATTAGTTGAATGCTGTAAAATAACCTTCTGTGATATTTGTTTTCCTAAATATTTACAAATACTAAAAATTAAGCTTAATTCTTGATAGGTAAATAAACCTAAGCAAATATTGTTTCATTTTATTTAAATATATCCCTGAAATTTGTAAACACATTGTAGAATTTTCTTAAAAGATGTTTGGAACCTAGAAGAAACAATGCACACATGAGAATCATTCAGAACCACTTTGAAGTCTTTATTATTGTAGTAGGCCTGTGTGAATCTCTGCAAGTTATCTGGAGGAAATAATTGATTAATTTTGTTCAGAATTGTCATTTCTCATGATCTTAGGCAAGCAATTATTTAAAGATTGTGTATTAACAAACGATGCATGGAGAAAGGGAAACAAAAGGCCAAGAACAGCAGAGTCTCCGGTTACATCCAATTACATCATCTTGTAACGCTGTGACATTCTGCATTCACTTCCTGTCAAGTTAGAAATAAAATGGTAACTGTGAAATACAAAATAAAGTAAGCTCTCCAGGCGCCTTGCCTTGAAAGATCCAAAAATGGAGAAGAAGTGAATCACCACAGTACAAATGAAGTCATGTTACCAGGGAAATTCAAACGGAAAACAAGTGACAGTGAAGAAAATCCCTAAGAAGGAAGAGATGGAAGAAACCCAGAATTCAGAAGTCAAAGCCCTCCACTGGACACAAGGCCCCTTTGCTCCCAGGGCCATCACTGCCCTCCCCACACCCTCTTACAAAGAGCTGTTCTTGGGAAGCCTCTTCTATGAACCTCCTTCCTGTCCCTGAGACTCCATCTGTACTTCCTTTCCAAAGGACAAGTATTTAATTTTGCAGATTCACTTTCAACCCACCCCAGATTATATAGCCTATATATTCCATAGCACCATACATTGTGGCTTAAAGAAGTCACATATTCTAGAAAAATCTCACTGTACACTTAGTGTAGTCAAGAGCTATGCTGCCAGATGCTTGGGGACCAGGAGATCAAGTTCCAGGTTCTTGGGTAATTATTCTTTAAAATATTGAAATATTCAATACAAATTCAGTTGAAAATTCAAAGATAGAACCTGATGTTTTGGACAAATCTAACTCATGACCGTTCAGATGTTGCCCAGCCTGAAAAGGAAGTGTTTTCTCATGCGAAAATCGCACTCTTTATGCAACAAAGGCTGTTTTCGACAGCCGGAGCACTAGCACTGTAAATAGACCATCGAGGACAGCTGTTCCGGTTCAACGGTGAAATAATGAGGCATTCTACTCTGCTGCCATTTGATATGAGGGGCCCAGACAAGGACTCCAAGGCAGGGAATCAAGGTTGGTAACAGACAATTTAGGGGGTGGGGGATACATGAATAGAATGAGGTTAGGATCCTGTTCTAGCTTGGCTAACGATTTCTACCCGCAAAAGTCCCAAACCTAAATAAAGTAAGGCATGTAATGTTAGAAAGCTCTCAGTGAGGAGAACGTGTGTGAGGCTGCCAAATGGGCCATTGTTTCTAAAAATGACATGTTCCAAGATGACAGTAAACCTGCCTTCCAGACAACTGGTGTTTATATGCGCTCCTGTGCCAGCGCTTTCTTCCTTCTTGACTTGTTTGAGCTAGACGGGGTGTCATCCGCATGAGCTGATGACTGAGGCTGGATGAGGGTGTTTGGAGTTCATGAATGTGATTTTCTCCTGTGGTACACATTGCTATAAAACTTAGCGAAGGGAGAAGAGTGAGGCCGGGTTGAGCATTTCATTTCAGCTCTCCGTTAACAACAGAATTCTGAGTCTATAGAGAACTCTCATTGCTTAAGTTTACAAGACTATTTTATTATTTGTATAGCTTACTTAAATTCCTTCATGATGATCCCTTCAAGATATGGCACTTTTTTGGTCATTTACAATCAATAAGCATCTTTTAGATTTTGTTTGTCTAATTCTATTTGGTAGATTCATCATTGACAGCTGGAAATAGTTTGATATAGGGCTTCATTATTTCTCAAGAACCAACCTCTGGAAAACGTAACTGTTGCTGACCTTGGGGCTCTTATCCCAGCCATTTGTTCATTTGTTGTCTTTATTAAAGCCTTCAAGGTTCGCACAAAGCTAGAACCGTATCTGTTTGACACTCATGGTCTGTCTCCAAACTGGGACCTTTCTGCTTTAAGTCTTTTGGTTTTTGTCTTATTGTCTGTCTCCACTGGTGAAAGACCTTCCTCACTGGCTTTGCTGTCAGGATTGTCCTCCCACCTCCTGACACCCCCCCCCACACACACAAATAACCATTTTAAACAACATCAACAGCCATCTCTCTGCTTAAAGTCTTCCACTTGTCCTGTTAACAGCAGGAGATATTTTGCCTTCAGTCACCAGCCTGACTCCAGGGCCATTTCTTATCACATCTCTCCTTGTCCCTCTATTCTCCCGCCTCTTCCTGTTCCCTCTGCTTCCAGCCACTGACCAACCAAACTTTACCAAATATCCTGTTAATATTCTGGGTGAAGCCCCACATACAGGCAATGATTTACAGCAGAAAAAAGTCCCTCATAATGAGGCTATAATAGCAATGCCAAAATAGGAATGAGCCCTGCTGCTCTTCATCTATCTACCCACCCATCATCTTCTGTGGAGAACAATTTTTGAACATCCACTCACATCCGCCACTGTGCTTGCTAAATTAGATACAGCAACTGTGGGGAGGGAGATACCCAGTAATTATTCTAGGTATATCTGAAAGCTTGTCTGGTTCTACTCGCAGTACTCCCAGGGAAAATGAGCAATAGGTTATGCATGTGTGTCTATGTTCTATGTAAACATGTACATAGCAGTGAAGCTCAAAATATTTTAACTATGGGGCACAGGAACTGATTAATCAGATTGAGCCATTTATTTTATCCTGAATTCCTTATCACAGAAAGAGAAGGGGAAGAGGAGAAGAAGAGGACGGAGGAGGGGAAGAAGGGGGCCAGGAGGATGAGCAGAGGCACTAGAGTGGCGTGGCAGGGGAGGGAAGGGCACGAGAAGAAGCTGGTCTAAAGACCGAGTGTGCGACTTTGAAGCGAGGTTTTAAGTCTCCTCTATACCCACCAAGCGCAGAGGGGACCGCAACTCAGACCTGAGTTAGAGATGAAAACGTCTTACTTTTTAATTGTTTGGGGAGCTGCATGCCATTTTCTGAAGACTATCGATGCCCATCAACACAAATGTGACATTCCTTCAGAAAAAAAAAAACCATACACACAATAGTTTTATGAAAAGCAGGACACTGATGAACCAAGAAAGAGGACAAGCCCCGCTCTGCCAGGCTGATAAAGATCAGTCAGTTTTATTTTCACAGAGAAATACTCTTCTACCCTCCAGACCCCCCAAAGTAAAAAACAGAAAAAGAAAAGATATTAATTGCAAAAGTTTTCCAGATGTCTGCAGCAGTTGACCAGAGCTCCTAGGTTATTGCTTGTCAGACTATTAATGGCTTTGGCTAACCATGGTAGTCATTACTTTCCCCCTCCTGTGAGTCACTTTCTATGTAATTTATGCAGAGGTTTTGCCAAGATTTGACAACTTTCAGGATATTAACATAAAATTAGATTGCAGAGTTGAACAATGGGTGGCTTTAAAATTAGCTGTGGTGAAAACCAATCACACCCCGAATTGGCTCCTCCTTTGCATTGTCCCCAAGTTTATTAGTGGTCTTCCTTTTCAACATTCAAGAGCCGGTGTCAGTCATTCTGGCCAGATCCAAGGAAGGGTTGAGAGGGGCAGGGTGACCTTGGAGAGGGTCTCTGCGACCAAGTCAAGATTTATATGCCCCTCCCATAAAAATGTGTCTACAGAGGCTTGAATAGACCAGTGAAGCCCGTCTTCTTGAAATTGACCAACACACACACACACACACACACACACACACACACACACACACACACACACACACATTTTGGAGCCCATCTGAGAGAATTTCGCTTCAGCCTAGGTCCACACAGCTTGCTTGGTGAATGCCATTACAGAATGCGATGTGCGTGTTAATAAGCCGGGACATCTGGTAACCAGCTTTTTTCTGATTCATTAACTGACTGCTTCTGTGGCCAGCGGGGAGGAGAGGAGAAACTGGAAGGTTTTGCTTTTGGCAAATGGGTGTTTGATGGATGTCTGGTTTCTTTGGTGTTGCCTGCACTTTTTAACTTTCCTCCAAGGTTAGCATTTAAAATCTCAGCAACCTTTGGAAAGCAGCGCCTTGTCCCATAGGGAAAACAAGGGATGCTTTAGGTCATTCCAGCAGTGTGAGGAAGCAGGAAAGAGAAAGGGTGGTTCAGAAGGGAAACCGCCTTGATCGCATTGAAAAGCACAGGAGGAAGACAACAAAGGGCTTGCTCTCAGCACACAGGTAGGGCCAAGGCAAAGCAGGGACCAGTCTCCTGTTCACCTCAACACATGGCTTGAATTAACTTGTTTTTTTTTTATCCTGATGTTGTCTTTTAGGTTAATAAAACAGTGTGCTTGCCTTTCTCTCTCTCTCCTCTCTCTCTCTCTCTCTCTCATATGCCTGTAGGACACTCTGAGCTGAACAAACTCCAGCAGGCTTCCTAATTCTCCTCTCATAAGTGATTAGGGACCCACTGGAGCATTCCAGGAGATAGTGATAGCTAATTTAAACTTTTGAAAAATGGACAGTTTCAATCCGGGTTGTAACCAACCCTAGGGATTACAATTAGATGACTAGACTATAATGAAAATACAAGTGGGAAGCTCTATAGCGGGATTATAAGATCCTCGCAACGATCAAGATGGCCAAGTTATATTTGCAAAGAAATGCCTTTTTCCCATTAAAATGTACAAAACAAAGTCCCCTATTTGAAGTAAAACAGGTCCAAATGCGCGAGAGAATGATGGAACAAAAGCAATCTGCCTTGATGGTACACATCGAGGGATGAAATGGACAATGAAGTTTCCATATGTTGTTTTTATGCAGTAATTAGAAACTGTCACACACCGTTTCATTTTTTCATTTCCTTGGGCTTATTTGTGTGTTGGAGTTTCCTTTGGAGCCAAAAGGAGAACATCAAACTGGCACCCATTCGAAAGGTGGAGCGGTGGCTGATGGGAGTCCTCCCAACCCCTAGGCACCAAGGACCCGTGCCAGAGGCAGGGACGTCAAGGCACATTGTGCATTGGAGCAGTGAGGAAAGCAGCGAACACAGCTGCCCTGGCAGAGAATCACCTGGTGCAGCCTCCTGCCCGGGGGTGGGGGGGAGGCGACAGAGCCCCAAAGTAATACCCCTGTAGGTCATTATGAGACACTTTGGCGTCCCCAGCCTGGGCTGTCCTTTAAAGCACTTTCCTTCCGTCCTCAACATCTACCTTTGACGATTAGTAAAACCAAACTTGACCCGGGGCTCCTGTGGGGCTCGGGGTTCCTATGAAGCCTGAGAGAATCTAAAAACAGCTGTCCAGTGTTAAAACATGACTAACAAATCCCAGGACTCTGGAAGCAGAAAGAAACTTCTCTCGTCTGAATTGTATTTTCTCTCTGGACAGCTGTTCAACGGAACACTTAAATGGCCTAGAACCATGCAAAGGATTGAATTGCAAGACAAGACTTGACTTGCAAAGTAGCAAAGAATTTCCAGGAATTACATTGTGGGCAGAAAGAAATGCTTTTAGAATTTAAAAATGTAATGTAATAAAATTTTTTAACACCTTCAATTAAAAATACAAATAAGAAAAAAGACAAAACAAAGAAAAACATTGTTAATAGGCAAACACTATTGTTATATTAATTTTAATACTTAAGTTAATGTTAAATATTAAATTAATGTTAATTCAATTTTCATATTTGTCCTTTGGCTTTCTATATGTAATTTTCTCACAAAATTACAATGAACCTAGTGTTCTATAATTTTCCAACATAAAAGACACAGATAACAATTTTTCATGACAAGTATTCTACACTATTATTTTTAATTACTGTATGGTATTCTAGAATTTACACATTCGGTACTTTTTAGGCATCATTTTTGTTAGGCATTTGGATTGTTCAAAATATTCTCCTGTTATTATCAATTTATGATCAGCATAGACTATCTATATTTGATGCATCATTATAACCTTGGGAACTATTTTCAGAAGCCAGAGTACCAGTAGAAGGCTGTGCCCATTTTCGGGCATTTGATAAATATTGCCAGTTGCCTTCCAGAAAACTTGTATTAATTTAGGATCCCCCCAGCAGAGTGCACAGTCCTAGCTCCCTCCGTCCCTTGCCAACACTCAGCATTCTGTTTCTTTTTAATCTTTGCTAATCTGAGTCGTGAAAAATGGTGTCTCTTTGTTGTCTTAATTAATTCATTCTGAAACCTGCATTTCTGAAGATAGAATGGCGCTCACTTCTTTGATCAATGTCGCACGACAGTCGTCGAACCTAGACTTCATGACTACTTTAGATTTTGTTGTCATTTCGCAGCAGGTAAAGGGAGTCTTGTTTTGAACACAAGCAATTTGACACTTCTAGGAAAATACAGATGTATGTAAATGAAGCACGGAGACCATGTTGCCCCTTGTATCTGGAAAAAATACAAAAGACAGTGAGATTTTTAAACCCATGGCTGTTGCAGCGGGAGTATGGAACTAGCCTGCGGGAAGTCTGTGTTATTGGTCAGCCAGTGGAAGGCATCCATTGGCAACCACACAATTGCTGGGGGTGACTGTGTTGGTATCTGTAACATGTTGATGTGTAAAGTGAAAAAAAATGAATCCTATTCCTCAGGAGAGTCTTGCATATGTCAAGTATATTGTCTCATTAAGCCAATCCATTTATCAACCCGCTGAATGCCAATTAAATTGCACAGGGTGGTGCAGGTATATGGTGGGCTGTTGGTGCCAAACTTTATTACAGCTGAGCTTCTCTGGCATACTGCATTCCACTCAGTGAAATGGTAGGCACACCAAAGCCAAATTAAATGTTCTTGAAATAATGCCTTTAAAGAGGATGAAGCGCCGCAGCCTGGCAGAAAAGAATGCAAAACATAATGTCAGTTCTTAGTGTACTTTCAGTTCCAATGAAGATGTCAAGGCTCCCAACCAGCCAGTGCCAAATGTCTTCACAGCGTGCAAATTAGATCAGTGTAATTTCATCAGGAGAATGATCAGTCTATGCTGTAGTCATGGCTGAATTCGCTGCTTCTGCCCAGGGCTGGGCTGTGGACCTGCAGCCCAGCTGAGCTCACACTGACATCCGAAGAGAGAGGATGGAATTTAAAACACTCCTCTCTCCACCTCGCTTCTTAGGGCTGTTTCTAAAGGGCATCTAGCACAGTTGATAGTAAAATTGGTTGGGATTTTCAAAAATCTGATTTATAACAATTAAACCCCAAGTAAGGGCAAAGCCTCACCCAGCTGCTGAAGCAAGTTTCAGAAGTCGTATATGCACACCTAAACATGAAATTCATGTGAGCACAGGTAGACATCAGCATCAAATGCTGAAAGGATTGAAATCTCAAGTATGTTTTGGAAATAAATACAGGTAATTTAATATATTGATAAAAGGTGACAAATATCCTAAAGAGTCAAAAAGTGCAATAAATCGCAAATATGCAATAAACAATACGGAAAATCAATAACCATAAACCAAGTACAATAATGATACAGTGACTCATTTCAATGCTTATTATAGGGGAAGAGTGACCTTACCTTGGCCCTGGGAAAACAGAATGATGTGACTTAGAGCTAAGGAGACATGGGATTTGCCGGTCTTACAATGAGAGGTCATTCTCATCATTAAATTATCGTCTCCCTGTCTGAAGAAGTTAGCTGCGCTTTGTCTCCAAATTTCCAAGCCATTTATGCTGTCGTAATGAAGCATGTTGCTTTAATTCAATTGGCAAAACATTTTATGAAACTTATTATATGATACTTATAAATGATTCAAATATTTAGACAAGGAAATTGCTGTCATAACTTTCATACTGCTGACAGTTACCTATTTTTTTTTCTCAATTTGGGGTCCTATAAATTATAGGATCATCTTTCCTTTAAATATCATAAGCATTTTCTGTTTCATTAAATATTTAAAGTTACTTCAACACTGAGGGAAAATGTAGCACCCTCAATTGTTAGCATTTTAGGTCAACATTGAAACCTTTAATTCTTATAAACCAGCCTGGCTTGATACATGATTGATTTCTGAAAATATGTCTAGGTGGCGTCACTGAGATGAAAGTGACCGTGTCAAGGTTTTGGTTACAACTGTGCTACTTTTCAGGACCTGCGCTAAATCTATGACTGACAATCCCAAGGCAAACAATGCACTGATGAAATCAGATGCAGTCCATTTTCATATTCCAAAGACCTTATTATGATTTCCACGTTCCAAGTCTTAACTTTCTAAGAATGGGGCAAAGTTCTTTAAAACTGTAAGATTGAGGATAGGAAGGTAGTGCCTTCACCTCTGTCAGTCACTGCAGAAAGCAAATTCTCCTGCACTGGGAAGCCATTTGATCACTGCAGTTATCTTGGGACTTGCTTTTGGATCATGAAAAATGATCATTTCATTTCAAGCCTTGAAACTCTTAGTGTTTTTTTTTTTGTTTTTTTTGTTTTTGCCAATAGTGATACCTAATAACTCACCAACAATCTAGCGCTACTCTGAATTGTCTTCCATTCTGTCTTTTGCAAACCACTTGGAATCACTACTATGGCCTTTTCTTTCATTTCCTATTTTAAAATAGGGACAGAACCCAGAGCTAGCTCCTAGGCTTGCCAAGACCTCAAATGCCAAGCCCTGGAACCTTCTAGCAGCAACATCTGGCCTTTTTGTGATTTCCACAAGCAGCTGTGCTCTGGACTCAGAATTGCCACTGGGGTGCCACATGGCCAAAATTCTATGGATTTGGGACTGGTGAGGGAACATTCCTCTTCCTGCTTAGCTTGACTATGTCACAAAAAAATTAGAGGAAGAGTGAGGAAAATATTTTTCTACAGAAAATAATTTAAGAATCTTGATACTTTTAACTGATAGTATTGCTTTTCTACTCATTTATGGAATTTTTCAAAAGCTCAGAAAAATAACTATTTTAGTTCAGGATAAATTTTTTTGCATTTGTATCAAATTGATGGACCACATCAGATTTACATGCAAGAGCTACTGAAAGTTCTGAATATAGAGGGACAAGCCCTAACACTTCCGAAACACTTCCTCCAAAGTAAACATTCTACTTTAATATTTTACTAACATTTCCCATGGAAGTAGAGTGCTGTGATCGTATTTGGTATTTGGTTTCCTATGTCATTATACTGTTCAAGCTGTGTTTTAATGTCTTTTTCAAGCAGGAAATTAAAATTCATATCCAAGTAATAGCAATGATTTCTTTAAAGTTATTGTTGATTTAGCATAGAAAGTAATTTCAAATGTTATCTTTTTGACTATGCAAGATTAATCAGACACAAAATGAAGTACACTGAAGTTAACATGTTGCCTCCAACGCTTTCTCTTTTTCAAGATAAAGTGCATTTGGGAATATTTTGTGTCATATAAAGAACACTGAAACTAATACCATGTGAAACTACACAGACTTCTTCACATAGCCATTTTATTGTATTGCCTTTAGAAGTTCCTAGATTTTATCTTCTTACTAAACACTGTCTATTAGGGCTTTATTATGTAGTTCATTTTCACTGATAATGGAGTATTCAAAATTTCATAGTCCCTTAGAAATGAATTTTTGCATAGAAGTTTAGATGCAAAATATATTTCTATTCATTTTTACCTTAAATGTTATTTTTAGGAAATCACTATTTTTTTTTTATAATCCTTTCATTAAGTAATGAATGAGAAGTTAGTAGTTCTTAAAAGGGATGTGTGTAAATGAGCCCTTAGCCCTGGAAAGAAATCAGAGATACTTCCTGACCAACATCAGGCGAATGCTTGCTCAGCCTTCAAAGAAAGAACAACTCTGTTGAAAGCATAATCATCAAATTGTGCTGTCCTAAGCATCTCAATGCCTAGCAGAAGCAACCAGCGAGCATGGCTGGAGGGTAAGCACAGAGAGTATGGCCAAACGGTTTCCCCGCAAGCCCTGCGCCATGGGAAGCATAGTTTGAGAACACAATCTGTCTTGGAATATCTCCTTTACTAAGAGGGAGTGATCTCAGGCTGGCAAGACGGCTCAGTGAATAAGAGCACTTACTGCTCTTCCAGAGGACTGGGTGTGATTCCTAGCATCCACATCAGGTGATTCGCCAGGTAGCTCCATCTCCAGGGCATCCAACACCTCTCTGGCCTACACTTCCACTTCTATAAGGAGAGTAACTTTTTTAAATTTGTGACTTTGGAAATATCCAAATTAGTTTCAATGATAAGGACTAATACGCTGTTTTATAGATACATCAGCTTTTATAAGATTATAACTAATTGCTATATGAATCAGACCATCAAGGGGAAGCGTTCTGATTTAGCTCAGATTCAGCAGTGGGGTCCAAACTATGAATCCCATACTTCATTCCTTTCTTTGCAAATTGTCCTTTCACTGGGCTCCAATGGCTGCACTGATGCTGTGAACTTTCAACAACCACAAACCACTTCTTATTGTGTTGCTACGAGAACAACAAAACCAACCGTCTTTGGGTAGGAAACCGAAGCACAAACATTTGGGCAGGATGAAGATCTGCTTTTGCTTTGCCCCTTCCATGCATTAGGGGAACTAAGAAGGAATTGAATGAAGGCAGGCTGTTGACATGGCGTGGAGCAAGGTCTTAGACACGTGGGAAACTGGCAAAAGCTTTCCTCCGAGTCACACTTGAAAAGGCAAAGCCTTCCTTTTGTCCCAGCACAAGGGTTTAAGAAGGACTGATCAGTGTGTGTGTATCTAGCAATTGCACCTTCCTTCTCCTGCTGGTGACAGCCTGAGACTCCCACCCACAGACACCTCCTAGCTAACCCTGTGGTTTACATAACAAATGCACCCAGATTCAGGTTGCCTTGGCAGTTGGCCACTCCATCAGAGTACAAATGCCCCCTCAGACCCCAGGTTTTGTGTGTGTCGGCATATGTGTGTCCTTTCTTTAGTGTCTGTCTTTTCCTCATTCCCTCATTGGCCCCGCCAAGTCAAGTTGCCAAACCACGCTGTAGCTTTTAAGATAGTATTTTTCTCCTAGTTGAAAGTACTGGCACAAAGGGGCACTCTCCATAGAGTGTGTCAGACTGTAGCTATAAACTATGGCATGCAATACATTGTTTTAAATTGTTAATCATTGATTAATGACCAAAAATATTAGTTTTGTGGGAAACAGTTCTGACTGTCCTTATTCTATTGCATAATTTTCTTAACCACACTAAATTATTCATATTGAGTTGAGATCATTTTAATCAAAATATATCATTTTGTTGATTATGGTGTTTTGTCACTATATCTCACTATGCAGCCCTGACTGTCCACAAACTCAATGTCCCCTTGCCTCACTTCTCAAATACTGGGATTATAGGCATATGCTACCATGCCTGGCCCTAGTAGGTATCACTTAACCAAATATTTTCATTTATAGATGAGAAATTCAAACTAATAATAATGGCACAATATTTTACTAAGGGGTTGATTGATGTCTGTGGAGCATCAATTAAAAGGCATGACTCCAAAAAACAAACAAACAAAAAAGCAAAAAAACTATGGCATGGTTATGGGTACAAGACAGTGGGCAACTGTATGATGCAATGATAAAAAAATATAAGTATTAGACTGCTTCATATCATATTGAAAACTAACTTCAGTCATATATCTAAATATAAAAACTGAAACTGTAAGAGCTTTAGAGTCAAACACAGTGAATATCTCCATCTCCATGATCTTGGAATAAGCAATTTTTTCATATATATGACAGCAAAAACACATAATGGAAGCAGAAATAGACAAGCTAGATTTCATTAATATTGAAAATATTTGTTCTTTGAAGGAAATATCAGGGAAATAGACAAAACAGAATCTGACAAAAAAATTCAAATTATCTATCTAAGACTTTAATGTCGAGAATGTAAAATGATTTTTAAAGTAACGTAGTTAAAGGGAAGAAGGAAATTTCTCTAAGGGCGATACATACACATAGGTAAGAAGCACATTGGAAGATAATGCCATCGGCTTTCGGAGAAGCCCAAGTCAGTACTATGCTCGTAGGGAAAGAATGCCACCCTGTGAGACTGTGCATTCTAGGTTTGCGCAAAGCCGTGTACAAGTCTCAAAGCTAAGAGAATGGCATGACCTCCCCACATCTGAGCCTGGCATGTTTGCTGCAGCAGGATATTTGTGTAACAGCTGACCTTTAGCAGGAGAACAGCAATACACAGACTCTGACCACAGTTTCCTCCCTCAAGGAGACTGCACCACCATGCAGCCCCCTGCTCAAATCCCCGGCTAAGACAGGCTAGCCAACCCTTTGTTTTCCATGTGTGTGCTAAGCACTCTGAGGGTAACAAGGAATACAGCACCCTGGTGTGTCTCCATCCCATCACGCAGCGTACCTGATCCCAGCTTTGTTATCTAACCTCTGGTTTCCAGCACCCAGCTGAGCAGTTCACGGTATATGCCATACCATTTCATAGCATGATAGTTTATAAAAAGTATTGGAGACTAGTAGGCGATACCAAGGTGGTGGAGGTACTGAAGCCCTCATATGTGGCTAGGGAGAACGCAAATGATGCTGCCATTGTAGAAAACAGTTCAGCTGCTATGTTAAACACAGAATTACCATTTCACCAAGCAGTCCATTCCAACAGAATTGAAAAGACTTGTCAAAGAGCAGAAAGAATCCACACAAAATGTGATCTCCCCTTATAGATTATGACAAAAAATGAATGAAGTGCTGATTCATGTGAAATTTAAACACTGAAAGAGAAACCAAACATAAAAATATGCATACTACATTATCCCATTTATATGAACTATTATATTGGTAAAGCCTATGCGTGTAGAAAATTGTTAATCATCAAAGCCTAGAAGAGAAGTGGGAAATTGCTGGTAAGAGGCTTAGGGTTTCTTTTGGGGTTGATGAAAATACCCTAGACTGCATAGTCTTGTGAAAAAATAACTAAATGTGGTACTTTATCAGGGAGAATTTTACTAGCTGTGAATTATATGCTAATAAATACTCTTACAAACTCTTCACACACCTCGTATCCTAAAGTCCGTTGTCCTGGATAATGGCAAAAATTGACGTCGCATTTTGTTTTCAACTTTGTTTCACTCACATCTCCCTTTCAGACAGCCCACGGGCACAGGCTATCGCCATCACACACTCTTTCCTCAGCTTGCTGCCATTTTATACAACTAAAACCATTGATCACTCCTGTAGGTCAGCTAGGAGGAAGTATGTTTTAAAAGGGAAAAATAAACTGTTGTGTGTAGAAAGAACTAAGACTGATCCTTCAAAGCTGGCTGATGGTGTCACCCCAGCATTGAGAAGCTCCACGCATTCGCTGCACCTTAAGGAGCATCCGCATCCTTACCATGGCCCTGAAGACCTCTGCAAGCTTAGCACAGCTCCCAGAAGCATGCACTACAGATTCTAGGTGCATTGAATCTCTCACCCTTGCGTGAGAAAATTAGGACCCTTCATGTTCCAGAGCCTGTGACTTGCCTTTCACTCAAAAGTAGGATGCCTTCTCTGGGTTTGCCTGTGAGTGACTTTTTAACAAAAGGCAAATGAAAAGCTTGGTGGTTGTCACGTAGTGGAACCAATGGATTGTTGGTCTACTGCGTGTGATGAACATAATCTTTGTACACACCATCGGGCATGCATCACCATCACTCCACATATTGATGAGCATTCTGAGCAATTTTCCAGAACTTGGGTTTAAAGCAAAATAGCAAGAGAATTGTTGACAGGACCATCCAAGGGCTTGCCATTACTAGCTCTCATGATTGTTAGTAACAGATTAACAAACAGACTCCAACCTTTCATATTAATCTGTAAACTTCTTCATTTTTAAATTGGTAGTGAATTCTTTCTGGAAGAAAAATAGTGAAACTATTTTACATTATTTACATTATTTACATTAAATACTCAACTGATTTGTTCACTTTTCAAAAAATTTTCAAACATTTTGTCATTCATAATTAACCAAAATAATTTTCAGAAAAATAATATATATTGAAAAAGGAGAGAAAATCTACTTTGTCCTGGACCAGTGAGTGCACTAAGGATGAGCTACAAACTGGGATGCACTTGGCTCATGCCCTTTTCTAGCGTCTTTTTTTCCAGAGAAGTTTAAATAGTATCCTGTCTTTTCCTATAGATACCCTGTGTTGGCAGAGCTGCTTATTTGTTCCTGGCTTCCCAGACCATGAAATAATCACACAGAAACTATATTATTTGTAATATTGTTTGGCCAATAGTGTAAGTGTATTTCTGGCTTACTCTTATATCTTAAATTAACCCATTTCTATTCATCTGTGTATCGCCACGTGGCTGTGGCTTACTGGCAAGGTTCCAGCATGTCTGTTCCTGGTGATGGCTACATGGCTTCCCCTGACCCTGCCTACTCTCTCTATATATATCTTTTTTTTTATGACCTGGCTATACTCTGTTAAGCCATTGGCCAAAAGCAGCTTCTTTATTAACCAATAAAAACAACACATATACGAAAGGATTTCCCACACCAATCCTGGATGAGACATTATTGATGGAGTGGAGAAATAAGCTGGACATGGTAGTACAGGCCTCTTAATCTGAGCACTGAGGAGGCAAAGACAGGTGCATCTCTATGTGTTCAAGACCGGTCTGATCTACAAAGTGAGGGGCAGGTCAGCCAGACTGGTTTAGTGAGACCCTGTTTCAAACAAATTAAAGAAAAAAGAAGAGAAGTAGGGAGGGGAGGAAGGGGAGGGAGAGGAGGGAGGGGAGGGAGAGGAGAAGGAATACAGAACTCCAGAACCCCAGTGTAACTGATTCAAGAGCAAGTCAGAGTAATCAATTCTATACAAAAAATTTACTTGTTTACACCAATTGAATATTTTAATCATGACCCTCTAGAATTTTAAAGTTAGTGTTTTCTTAATATGGGTCTATAAGATAGAAAAGTGTTTATCTCTACCTTTGGAAGTAAAAAGTATCCATTCTGCAATTCACTGAAATCGTATTTTGGCTTCATACCCAGCAAATGATAGCAAAACTAATTTAGAATGTAATTAACTCACTCACCAATAGTAAAACCTATGAAATGATAGAAAAAAATCTATAGTTTGAATTTTTAATGGATTAACGTATAATAGTTTCTCAGGAATAAGTGATTTTGGTGGATTAATAATGCAGTAAGGGAAGGGAGAAAGCCTCGGAGCATCGGATTTATACACTGAGAGGACACTGACTTAATGCATGTGTGTTTAAGAAAACGACACCGTGTGTGGGAAGACACACCCAGGAGGCGTCAGGGGAGCACCACAGAAAAGTCCACTTACATTCAAGACAGTCTTATCTTTGATTCACTATCTTCAGTATGACAATAGAATTAGTCTTCATCTAGTGTTTATTTTCAAATTTTAAAATGATGTTCCTGGAATTTCTACATTTTATTTTATGTTCTATTTCTCTACAACGTTAACAATACTCTATCTCCTTGGTATTCCTTTGGGTTTTTTAGACTTCCTAATTTAAAAATATTTAATTCAAACAAAAAAACCTTAGACAAATACATTTAAAATGGAAATTTGAAATGCTGTGTGCAAAAACAATTGCAACTTTCATAAAAATATAGATGAGGCATAGAAGAACAATTAGGTATTTGGCACTAGTTTGGTACTTTCCTGGGTGACTTTATTTCCAGTTTTAATCCATATAAGAGTCAAGTGGTTCTGTGTCTGTAATATAGTTCAGTATGCTTAATTACTACAGTTGGAGCTTCTCATATTTCCCTAATGAATCTCTGGCCTATTATGAAGAAATGACTCTCTCAAAGGACAATCATTTATTACACCTGAGCCCTTTTGGTTCCAACTGTACCACATGCTGCCCAATAATTTGCAATGATTTAGGAAGATTGCCATAGCCACTCAATTACTTACGCAGCTTTGGATGCAATCTATAGAGTGCAAGGCACAGCCTTGGTCTACGTTTACAACTGGCTTGTTAATTAAAAAGAACCTAGAAACAATTGTGTTCTGTGCATCCCACCAATGCGGAGGACTAAAAGTAGTCACTTCTTTCTTTGTCCATCCAGGAGTTGTATCATGACTGCACAGTGGATCACAGCTGGGGAAAGAAAGGCATAGACTGGGATTTAGGAAATCTGATCTCAAATCTGACTTCCTTGCTTTGCAGCTTTGGATCTTTTGGTGATTGTATTCTCAGAGCTTTAGTATACTCCTCTCATGGAATAGGAGCCACCACCACGGATTTCTCAACCACTTTCTTAATTAACAGCATATCTCTATATAATCTATGGGAAGATTGAAATATTTTTGTAAAAATATTGCTAGAATATTTATAAAACAGCTCAGTGATAAGCAACATAATAAAATATTGAATAATACATAAATGAAAATAATAAAAATCACTATGTGATGGTTTAATGAAATATCTCCCATATTCTTGGGTATCTGAACTCGGTTCCCAGTTGATGACATTGTTTGGGTAGGTGCTGTGGGCTGGAGGAAATATGAAATGGGGGTTGGTTTTAAGGTCTCAAATTCCATGTATCATTTCTAGTACACTCTACTTCCTGTTTGGTGTTCAAGATATGAACCCTCAGCTCTTAGCTTTCTTTTCCATTCACCATGCGTACCTGATGCTACACTTCCTTGCCATGATAGTGATGGACTCTTGTCCCTCTGGAAACATATGCCTCAAATGAGATCTTCCTTCCAAAGACATTCCCTTAATTATGATGTTTTATCATATCAATAGAAAAGTAACCAATACAGAAATTGGTATGAGGGAGGAAGTATTGCTGTGATGGATCTAAACCATGCTGGGACTTAAACTCTGGGATAGAAGTGAACGTTGTAACTGGAGCTTGATGAGTCACCCCAGGGGAAGTCTGGAAGACAGCAATGCTGAGAGCTACATGGACCATGGAGGCCTAGTTCCCAAGGTTTCAGAGAAGACTAATATTGGGAAAGAAATTGGGAAAGAAACCTTTCTTGGGATATTTTGGCAAAGAATGTGGCTGTTTTCTGTCCTTGCCCTAAGAACTTTCCTGAGGATAAATTAGAAAGTAGTGAACTAATTTCTCTGTCAGGGGACATTTCAAGACAGTCTAATAGTGACTCTTTTATATGGTTTCTAGTAGTCACTCTTAAGGAGATCTACAGTGAAAAAAGAGCAAGTTGGTCAGAAGGAAATATTAAATATACAGTTTGGAGGGTTAAAGAACACTAGCAAGATTAATACTAATCTTCTCCCCCCTCTGCCTTTTCTCTCAGGGTGGGAATACTGGGATTGCAGGTGTGTGCCCCCACATCTTACCTTTTGAAATGTATATATGTATATGAATTCCTAAATATATGGATATATACATACATATATGTGGTTAAATATATAAACACAACATTATCAGTCCATATAACCTTTATGCATATGATTTATGATTTCAGGGCTGGCCACTAGGTGTTGGGTAATAACTGGCAGGAAAGATGGTTTCTCCTGCTCCTATGATTCCTTAGTTGCCTGTGGTTCTTTATCAGCAGTTGGAGGCCCTTCCATGTTAACATGTCTGTTGGTGTTGTGTGCTACCATACTTACTTTTTACAGTGGTTCTGGGGGTTTAACTCAGGATCTAATGTCTGCTTGACAAGTCCTTTATAGAGTGAAGCTGTCTCCCCAGCCCTCAATACTCTATTAAGATTTTTCTCCACAGGTTCACTTGAGGCTTGTCTTTCTTTTCTTTGTCTGTTGCATTACTCATGTTGTTAAGTATGAATAATCTTTATAATTAAGAAAACCCTAAGTTTTATGGTAAGTGGTATATATATTTTAAAACACAGTTATAGTTATCTACCATATTTAAAGTATTACATAGAAATTAAGCTACTAAGCTTCTCTAGTCATATATAATTTGCCTCAAGTGTCATTCACATTTAGTATGAGTTTTATTGATCTATTTAAAGTGATCAAACAGCTAAGGAACTTCTCAAAGACTATATCACATTCCTATATGTTTGCTTGTAGCAATTTCCAAGCTAAAGCTTTAGCTACAGTAATGATGTCATTGATTGACTAGTGTCACTGTGATGCTAATGGCATCATAACACATGATTTACATTCTCACATTATCAAATGCTGATCACTAACGCAATGCCTTTACATGCCATTTCTATAAATTATCCTAGGATAATTTTATGTGGAAAGACAAAAATTTCCCCTATACATAGTTTTTCTCCAGTGAGTCATATTTTAAATTTTTAAAGATTTATTTTCTTAGGTGTGTGTGTGTGTGTGTGTGTGTGTGTGTGCATGCACATGTAGGTTCACATATATGTGCGTTGTGATTATCTGCAGACGTACTGAGACCCACAGAAGGCATGGAGTGTCCTCCTCTAGTACCCTACCTATTCCTTTGATAAAGTTATCTCTCTCTGAACCAGGAACTTACGTTTCCTTGGCCACACTGGAAGCCATCCAGCCCCAGTGACCCTGTCTCCATATCCCTGAGAGTTGGGGTTAAAGGCCTTGGCAGGAAACCTGGATGGCTACATGGATGTTGAGATCTGAACTCTGGTACTCGTGATTGTGTGACAAGTGCCAAGCCCTCTCTATCCCCTGTACTTTGAATGCTTGTATTTATGTGATAGGGTGCAATAATTGATATTTTATAAATCCTTTTAGTCTTCTGAATTCTCATTCCTCACAAGGCCTTGGAAAACGCTTTGGTTAATGAAAAGGCAACAGTTTTAAAAATACCAGTTAAATATAGAAGGATAATTCAATTGCTGCAATTAAAGAGTCGATTCTTCCGTTTAAACCAAATTACAAAGTAGAACCAGCCCTCAAGTCATGAATTTTAATTTTTAAAAGCTGCATATATATATATATCCTCCCTTTCTCTTAACATTTCTTTTAGAAATAACTCCTATTAAAACTCAATTTTATATACATAAAGTGTGTATTTATAGAACCCCAATTAATAAAAACATTTCTGTAAGGAAAGAAGGCATAGTCATTAGGACAAGAGCCCCTTAAATTTTTGACCTTGTCTCTGACCACAAATGAGAAGCACAATTATACCCCAAAGAATTCTGCAGTCCAATTTTTGCTAAGTGTGTTTATCCAGTCATCGGCAGGCTGCACAGCTGGGAACTATTTAGAGGTCTGATAGATACTCCTGTCTAGGAACTTTTTCTTCCGGATTTTCTGCTTTGCAACAAGTTGGAGACAATTTAATATGAGTATATCAAGTGTTTTCGAAACTACTTTTGTTCTTAAACAGTCCAAATGTCTTTGAGGCAGGATTTCCTCAAAAGCAGGTTTCCTTGAGACTTTGCCACAATTAATTTAGCATATTAGGCATACAGGATGCTATAAACAACCATGATTACTATTTTAGCCCCACATAGATGGCTGGCGTTGTGAATGGCAACAGGGCTTGGGGATTACATGTTATGGGAGACACCTAAGGCAATAAAATAACAACAACAACCACAAGTCCAAATGACAGAGCATTCCATAAGAAAATAAGGGACATAAAAAAAGGAACATCTGGTTATCTGCTTTCTTTAAAAGCCATTTCTTGGGATCTATTTTCCGAGTATGGGAGGAAGGCATTTTTTTTTTCACCATGAAGTAGCTAATCTTTCTCATACCCCTTTTTTCCCAGATAGCTATTTCAAGGTTTGAAGGGAAAAGATGAGGCTTGCAAAGAAAACTCAAAGTAAAGAAATAGACACTGCCAAAGACAATGAACAAAGTAGGCAGAAAGTGGGAAGAGAGAGCCAAAGTACGCTCAGAATAAAAAGCTCACAGAAGCACAAGGCATTCTAAGGACCTGTGGCTGTTCCAGGGGCTTAGAGAGCTATAGTGGCCTGTGTGGTTTAGTCCAAACCCTTTCCTCAACTACCTGCTGATGTAAAGATTCCCTGGTGGTGTTTAGGGATTTAGAACCGAGAGTCAATTTCTGGTATATTTTACTCCTTTCTCTACCAAGAACTGCTGTCAGCCATGTTGTGTGTGTCTAGCCATACATCTGTGTGTTTCACAGCTAAGAATCAACAGCCTGTAATTTTATGTGCCCGCAATATTAGGTAGCTACTACATTTATGCTGCAGCAAAAATGATCAGTGAGGAAGAACATCCCATTCGTTGCTGCTGGGAACGATTCGAGTGTCTTGTGATGGAGCTGAGAAGGTGCGAGCTGCTTCCCTATTCCCCAGGATGTCAAGCAGACTGGGAATTGACTGGATAAAGAAGTCCCTGTTCTGTTGAGAAGGGAATGTTTTCAAAGTCCCCAACCAAGGAAGGAAATTAATAGGACTGTGATGATTATCTCCTTACTTATTTGAAAGGAATTTTAGAGAAAATTAAAAAGCACTGCAGTACGGCCTGTAGTTAGATTCCTGGACATGTAATTTTAACATTGATCTGGGGCAGCCGGTATAGGGGTAATTATGGAAGTTCTGGCAAAGCAGAGGCTCCATTCTCAGCATTCACATATAAAAGCCCAATAAGAAATTTCCATTGATGAAGAAGGAATGCCATTTACTGTACATGACGGAGCAAATTCTGCTCACCCATTTACAGTGCTCTTCCAAGGTGCTCCTTCCTTCCTAAGAGGCAGGAAGCACAATTGCAACACCCCCAAGAAATCTGAGTGCAGGCAAGAATCACGGTGGTGTTACCATGATTGAGGGACGTGCTTTGGGAGAAAGTTAACTAACAAGGAAACAGATTTTCAGAAAAAGCTGATACTGGGATTGCAGGAGACTGAAAAAGCTTCCACAAAGCTAAGAACACACTCAACAGGGTGAAGAGATACAGATTTGGGCAAAATATTTGAAAAATATTCATCTGGAAAGGGGTTAATATTACAATATATGAGGCGATTAACACAATAGCAAAAACGCAAATGTGATTCCAAGTGGGCAAATGACCTACTAGACATTTCTTAAAAGAAGTACAAAAACCCAATAGGTTATATACAAAAGTGCCCAACATCAGCAGTCCTGAGGGAAATGCAAATGCAAACTGCAGTGAGTTATCACCTTACTCCAGTTAGAACCACCCTTGGTAAGAAGGCAAAGATACCCAGCGAGAGCGGGGATGTGGGAGAAGGAAAACCCGGAGAGGACGGAGAGAATAGAAACACTATGGCCATCCTGCAGGAAAACAGAGAAGCTCCTCAAGGCTGAAATGTAGAAAGTGGCTCATGGTTGGGAAGTTCTACTCCCGGACAGATATGGAACATGGAATTAGCTCATCAAAGAGTTAGTTGCACTTCCATTTAGTTCTGACACATTCTTTGGATCTGAGACTTACAGAACTGGTGAAACGGCTCGGTGCAAAAAGGATCTGCTCACCAAGCCTGATGTCCTGAAAGTGACACTGGGGACCTACTTATTATATGTTTGAAGGAGAGAACCAACTCCTTCAAGTTGTCCTCTGACATACACACATGTATCACACACACAATAAAGATGTAATTAGATTTTCCAATCTAAGAATTCTACAACTGTAGAGTATCCCATTATGCCACTATACTGTGCCTTTTTTTATTTGTCTGTTATTGGGAATTAGGATTAATATCTTGTATTTAATAATAGATTAAATACAAGATAAAGAGGAAGAGGAAGTCTCTTGGATGTGCAATCTTTAACCTCAGATCTCATATCTAGGACTGAGCTGTTCATAGACTACCCTAGATCTCCTTTGGCTAGTCTGAAATTCTTCAGAAGTCTAAACCCTTCCACCTGCTTCCGGAAGGAATTAGTGACATTGACACTACCAGACAGGAGGTACTTCAGCTTCAGCAAAAGCAAAGGCAAGGACTGCTCAGATATGTCTCATTTAAGTGTTATGGAGTCATGTCTCATTTAAGCCTGGAGTCATGGCTGCCCTTTCTACCTCACGATTATACTATTATTTAATGTTTCAATTAACCTGTATTTTTTTTAAAAGAAGGTCTTGAGTAATACCCAAGATTTCATAAACTCTATCTGTTCTATACAGCTATTACAATATGTTAATTTTGAAATAGAAACAGGACTGTTTCAGAAAAGGAGAGGAGAAAATAAAATCCAGAGAAGGGTAAACAGGATTCTCAATCCACAGTTCCGGTCCCGGCCACGGTGCTATCATCTATTAGTTATCGACTCCTATATGGTAAAATAGTTTACTTTAGCAGCTTAAAACATGAACAAAAATATATTGTTCTACTCCGCCTATGCAATGGTATAAAATGTGATGGGCTAGAATTTCCCAAGCTCTTCATGTAGTTCAATGAGTACCTGTGACCCAGGGAAACTTGGGTAGCTGTAGTAAAGTGCTTAGCAGCTCCCTCACCTGGATGGAGGCAAGAGGACTTGGGGATTGGGGGGCTGCTAGTTAACAGGCCAGTCCCTCTGGCATCGGTCTCTCTGCTGTACAAGTTTTCGTGGCACAGTCATGAGATTCAGCAAAACAAATGGTCAAGATAGCAAGAAGGAAGTCTCTTGACATAGTCTTGGGAGTCTCACTCTTTTGATTTACAATATTAATGGGCTACATGTTGGTCAAGTTCAGTGTAAACAGTACCCTACAGACACAAACGTACCAGCAGTGGGGAGCCCTGGAGTCATGGCTGCCTTTTCTACCTCACGCTTATACTATTATTTAATGTTTCAATTAACCTGTATTTTTAAAAAGAAATAGTCTTGAGTAATACCCAAGAATTCATAAACTCTATCTGTTCTATATAGCTATTACAATATGTTAATTTTGAAATAGAAACAGGACTGTTAAAGCACAAAATGTCTTTTCTCTCAAGAGCCACTTAAACCTTACTGCTGTTCCCTGTGCTAACAGTTACAAAGCAACACTGGTCACAGGCTAGTCTTGCTTGAAAGCGATGGGGCTAAGATCAATGTAAGTGAGGAAACATTTATTTCACAGGGCGCCCTCACTTGCACTGATGTCACTGGGCAGAAGGAGGGAGATGAGAGCCTTATAGCAAAGCCCATTGGCTGCTCTACTTTTAACTGACACTTGCCAGCTCTCATTGGCAATTACGTAAAGTAGGAACAGTTTAAAAACTTGAACCATAAGGCTAAAGCAATTGTTCCCAGAAAATAAAGCTAAACTCACCTTATTAATATTGGTACTCTACTGCCCACTCTCATAATGGAAGGCCATAAAGAAAATTTAATTGTCCCCTGGAATGTCACCAGAGATAAGTGTCTTTTTCTTTTTCATATATTTGGTTGAGCTGGCTATAAAAGTTACATCTTAGAATTTTTGTTGCTGGTACATCTAGAAATGCCTTCTGGGGTCAGAATTTATGGGAAATACTCAGTTTGGATAACCTTGGTGTTTAAGGATGGTTGGGGAAATCCTGTCATGACCATTGGATTGGATTAGCGTCCAGCCCCCTTTCATCATAAAATGCAGTGTTCTGAAACCTACTGCTTATTCTGTCCCAGATTGGTGACTTTCTTGATTCTTTGGGCACTCCATTCATGAGCCCTCATGAAACCTTCCTGAGGGTGCTGTGTTTACTGGAGAACTTCATGACCAAACACAACAAGAGAGTGGTGGTGGTGACAGTCTGGGCTGGTCATCGAGTGTCACCCACGAGATTTACCCCACAGCCTGTGGCCGTTTGCAGGGTTGGTAATCTGCAAATTCATCATACACCTCTCAGATTTAATTAGTGTTTATTTACTTCATTTGAGAAGAAAATAAAATCTTGATTTTCTTCTAAATTAATATCAGAGTTAATAAACTTATTTTATTGTTAAAGAGGCTTTCTTCACTATCGTGTCTTCAAAAACTGAGGACAGTGTAGAGACTCTCAAGCAGCACATGCATCTGACGTGCCAGTGTTGTCATGGCAAATCTGTTTCCTTTTATGGGGAAACTTAACTTCCATTAATAAATATTTTTTCAGCTTAAAACTGAGTATGTGTAGCCCTTGGCCAGGAAAGCTGTGGGAAGAATTGTTAGCCTGGTCTCATCATGTGACTTGTGACTTAAGCATATGAAGATGATTTATGTAATTTTTAATTTTCCTCTTTTTTTTAACAGCCAGATTATAAGTATGGTGTATCTTCAGGCTAAAGAACTCCTTGAAGCTAGCTTTTTTTTTAAAAAAAAGTATTTTCTAAGGCTATAAAAGACCATGAAGCAGATATTCATGGGACTGGAGTTAAAAGTAGATCTGGAAGTCAAGGTCAGGTTTCTTAGTTTTTTGTTTTGTTTTGTTTAAATTTCTTAAACGCCATGTGTTTTCTGTCATTATTGTTTCTTCTCTCTCTCACCTCCTTTCTCGAAAGGCCTTGTCTGCTTGGCCTTGGGCCCCCATCGCTACATGGCATAACAGTTTCAACGCCAACCATCAGCTAAAAAGTATCTATCTCCATTCAAATTAGAGAAGAAATGGAGTTCCACTTTATGTATGCCTCTCAATGTGTATTCTAGGAGGAATGGCTTCTTGTTTCTGGATGGGATAGAGAACATCTAAATGGGAGACTATGAAAGTGTGGTGATTTGAATGAGAATGGCGCCCATAGGCTCATATATTTGAACACTTAGTCACCAGGCAGTGGCACTGCATAAGAAGAACTAGGTGGTGTGGCCTTATTGGAGGAAGTGTGTCACTACAGGCGGGCTTTGAGGTTCCCAAAGCTCATACCAAGCCTACAGTATCTCTCTCTCTCTCTCTCTCTCTCTCTCTCTCTCTCTCTCTCTCTCTCTCTCTCTGCCTTTGGAAAAGGATAAGTCTCTCAACTATTTGTCCAGCATCATGCCTGCCTGCCATGCTCTCCACCATGATGATGATGGACTTAACCTATAACACTGTAAGCCAGCCACAAATTAAATGTTTGCGCATATATATATATATGAGTTGCCTTGGTCATGGTGTCTCTTCACAGCAACAGAACACTGAATAAGAAAAGAAAAATTTGAATTTTTCTGGGAGGAAAAAAAGTTAAAAGATGGCTTGTCTTAACCATCAAGAGACTTGTGCCGCTGGTAAGGACAGTTATTTAATGAGTCCTTTTACTAAGTTTCCATACACACTGATTTTTCTTATGGGCCCCCTATCAAATCTGTAATATAGCTTTTGGGTGGCCAACCTCTGCTTAGTCAGGATGGCCTTCAGTGGACTGTGGCTGTTAAGTCAAAGTGAACACAGGCTGAAGAGCAAGAGGCTCCATTCAGCAAGGCAGTCAGACCCGTGGAACTTCTCCCTCATTCCCAGGCAAAAGGCACCCATAAATTTACCATGTATCTAATTTTCAAGATTTATTTTCAAGTAATACCCAAAGCCCCAAATCTTGCTAGGATGAACTGGTTTCTGTATTGTCTCTTTTATTATTACTACATCATTTTTCTGCCTCCTTTTCAGAACTTCATTCCTGCAGTTCTGAGAGCTACCTTAAACCAAGACCCAGGTAGAAGCCTACCCAGACTAACCTCCCCCAAGTCTCCTGCCTTTCATTTCAAAACCATGAAATGGCTGTGATAGTATACGCTGCATTAATTAGGTATTGACAGGAAGAGAGTGTGTTATGTACTGCTCAGATTCCCCTCAGACGAAGTTCTGCATAACAAGTGTAAGCATTCAAAAACATTTCTTGAATTAAATATAAAAGTTAATACGTCAGCTTACTCTCCAGAAATTACATGTTAAGAGTAGGAAGTGGTAGGCAAAAGCATCCGTACTTAAAGGGCTGCATTTTTGTCGTGAAGGTATTTTGGCTTCTTGTTGGTAAAGGGATGGTATTTAAGCCCTCTGCACGATAGTCCGTTCTAAGGCCAGTGTGAAGGCATGAATGTGGACGCTCTTTGGGAAGTGAGGACGTGTGACTAATAATTGTGGCTATCAATTGCTTCACCCACAGGGCAGAGTTACCCCAGGGCCTTTCTGTAGTGTAGAGAATCATGGTAGTTGACATTGATTTGAACTTTCAGTTCTGTAACAGTGGAAGCAAGCATTTGAAAACTGTTAGGGCAAAGAGTGAAGAGTGGATTTTAAAACTGTGGCTCATGTTTATTTCTCTTTGTCTTATTTTATTCCATTTGCCAGCAAGATGGTTTCATTATAATAGACATTAAAACTTCACAGGAGATTGCAAATACAAACTTAAATCAAGTAAAATGAAGCTGATCCTTTAGTGCAGATACATTGAGAGACACTTCCAAATAACACTGTCTAGAATGGGGGATATACCTGTTCTGCCCTTGGGGTGCAGGACAGGCAAAGGGGAATGGCACAATACCAGTACTCTCAAAGTTGATATGAAAGAATAATAGATGGGTTGGCAAAGATAATACATATCTGAAATGTGTATTTTCAGTTCTGGTTCATAGCATGCATTTAGTACAGCCCTCCCCATGTGTGTATTTATGTATGTTCATGCCCATGTGTGTGCTGGTGTGTCATGGAGGCTCTCAGGACAACCTCAAATGTCAAAATGTTAATACCAATCTCATTCCTCATGCTTCATCTTTTCTAGCTCTATCTATCTATCTATCTATCTATCTATCTATCTATCTATCTATCTATCTTGTCTGTCTGTCTGTCTCTTTCTTTCTTTCGTTATTGAGAACTAGTCTCTTACTTGGCTTTGAACTCTCCAAGTAGGCTATGCTGGATGACCAGTGAGCCCTGGGGATCCATCTGTCTGTCTCCTCAGAGCTGGGATTACAAGCATGTGCCACCACACTGCCTTTTTAATCTGGGTCCTGAATGTGAGAGCCAGATCCTTATACTTTACTGCCTGAGCAATCTCTGCTGCCCTGGCCAGTCTTCCCGAAATCCTTTGTGCATCTTTAGAAATGGTCTATGCAGATTCCCCTTGTCCGTAAATGAATTTAGATTTTGTAACTTCAGGAGAAACTAGCCATCTCCTCTATAAGTGAATTTGGAGTTGGTTTGTTTAAAGAAAACATCTGTGCACCTATTTATTATTTCTGACATTTGCCCAGTCATCTTTAAATTTGCCTCTCTTCCTCTTTAAAATACAATGAAACTCTAGCAACTGTGTGCTGTTTTGACAATTTAGCCATGGTTTTAACAGAATACTTTTTAAGTGGGAGCCAGAAGGTATTATTTAGGGTAGGTATTATGTAGCCTTATTGTCAGAACACCATATTTTCCTCAGTCACTGAGATAAAACTTTACACGTAGGCTTGGGGAAGTTTAAAACAAACAGTCATATCCACATGGATTCTAAAGTGTCACATTTGTGAAGCTTTCTGTAAATTTGGGGTTGAGGTATCATTGATTCAGAGTCACTAATCATTAAGCATAGAGTTGACTCCAAGAAGATGGAAACTTAAAAGAGAATCAGGCAGCTTCTTGTTGAGGGTGTTTGTTGTCTGGATTGTGCCTTTTCTTTGCCTTGCTACTTGTGCATCCTTACTGGCCCTTGCCTGGAGTCCACAGAGTCTAATTTTATTTAAGTTTCTGATCCCAAGCCATCCTTTGTCCTTGCCGTGTTTTCTTCATTGTGATTCTAGCCAAGGTTGCTATGTTATCGTCACGAGGCTTTTGACCTAAGGATATTTCTGAGGTTTCCCGGTGCATCAGGTGGTCCTCTCATAGCCCTGTCTGTCCCTATCCTCTGTCTCCAATCTTGATGACAAATCTTTCCATTCTGATCTTGACTTTTCTTTGCCCTCCCTCCTGTCTTCCTCCCTGTCTTTGTTGAGAAGTTTGCCATATAGCTGGCTCCGTCCACTGTCACTTAGTGAATTCTTGTCTCTGCATTCATCTCTACTCAGAAATCCAGTTATGGCTCCAAGTGCCTCCAGAGACCTGGAAATAGGATCAGTCTTCCGGACCATAAGACAAAGAGCAAGATTGAGGTGATTTTAGCAGTGGCCAACCTTCCCCTGCCTTCTTTCCATAGCCTCTGTTGTTTTCTATTAAGCTATGCATCCTCACTTAAATGCAGAGGCCCAACAGCTGATCTTTGAGAAGTAGAAAGAAGAACAGTGGTTACAGAGTCTAGAAAGAGTATGGAGGAAGGGTAGAGAGAGGATGGTTAATGGATTCCCGTATGCAGCTGAATTGGAGGAATGGCATCTTATATCCTACAGCGCAATATGGAAGCTGTGGCTGGCAACAATTAATTTCATAGTTCAAAATAGCTGCTAGAGAAGGGGTTTCATGCTCCCAACTTTATAAATCATGCATACATACATATACATACATACTAACATACATACATACATACTTGGGGTAATGGACTTGTCCATCATCTTGATCATTACATATCATAGGTATGTATTGAAATTTTAGTCTGTTATATACACTTACTATCTATCAATTTTAAATATATTATATTAGTTCAGTTCTGTTGAATGTACTTGCATTAATTACTTCACCTATATGTAACAATTTAAAGTAAGTTAAACAAGGCTGGTAACTCATGTCCCAGCAGAAACAGGAAGAGATGGGTGACCCAGAAGTGTCTGTGACAGCGTGCTTCTATCATCTCTGCTTAGCTACTCTCAAGTCTTCAGAGGGCTTCCAATTCTGGAGCAAAACAGCCCTTCTCTAGGGTTCTCAGTGCATCCCATGCTGGGTCTACTCTTTCCGCATCCTGCCCTGACCCACACTCCCCCACTGGCCTGGGTGTGACTATTGCCCTCTCACCAGCATTGGCCTGGGTGTGACTATTACACTCTTTACCAACATTGGCATGGGTGTGAGCACTGCACTCTGACCAGCATTGGCATGGTGTGAGCACACTGCCCTCTCACCAGCAGCAGGGCTTCCTGTGGTATCTGCTCAGCCATGGTTTCTCTCTTGAGCTGGTTCAAACCCGAGTGCCCACAGACATGGCAAACATTACTAGTCGTACTTTCTCACTGTTGTGTTCCAACTTCCCATTTTATTCTTATTTAGTCCTGTGTTTGGTCTGTGCCTCAGGTTTTAGGCAGACGCTCCCTTTGACGATAGCACCTTCCTCACATTAACCCTTTTGTATCCAATTAATTCCTTGAGAAAAATAAATAAAATCAACCTCCCCACAGCCTGGCTTCTTCCCCTCCAGGGGTTGCCAAGTCAAATTTCATCTTTTTGTTGGGAGTGGTCAGCGCGGTTCAACATGTTGTTTCTCTTTCCCTCCCAAATTTGCATCTGGAGCTCAAACTGCTTCTGATTTCCTCCAAGCTCTCAGAAGAATGGGATTTGTTCCTTTCTTTCCTCTTCCTGCCCACCTGCCCTGTTGTGTATTTATTCAGTGTCCTCACAGCCTTCGTTTCTGGCCAGCTGTGTACTGAAGGGCTGGCCACCCTCGCATCTTCTCATTGCTCCTTTGTCTCTTCTTCTAGGCTCTGGCTCCCACCCTGCCGGCTCTCTAGCCATCTACCATTTCTTTGCTTTACTGTACTTTCCACTTGAGAATTCCCTTGGGATCCAGGGTGAACACCGTCCTATTTACTGCTTTAGTTTCTTAGGACACCATTATGTGGGGACCTCACTTCTGACTGAAACAAATCTGAGACGCTGGTCCTCTACACTTGTGCACATTACACCGTCAAAGCAAAGATTCTTGGGTTCTAATTCCAACAGATGTTCTCTGGTGAACCATTCCAGTAAGATTCCAAGGGTCATTAACAGCTGGATCTATTTTGTCCCATATCCAGCATGGCCCCCATTTTATGTAGTCTTTATGTGTGCTCTCACTGAATTCTCATTAAAGCTGGGGGTATGGGACATCATCAGCTGCATTCAAGGTAAGATTGCAGCAGCACAGAGGAGTTTGTGACTTGCTTGTTACGCAAGTCCTTATTAGTAGCCAGATTTGGCCAAGGAAATTTGCCTTCAGATCCCATACTCTTTATCATCGGTGTCCACAGCATTTTCAGCATCTATATTCCTGTGTTTCATCTCTTCTCTCAGTTCCTTTAAGTACTTCTAGAGACGCAAGTCCTTTATTTGGCCACAATCTAAATAAACAGAGAAAGAAGAGTCCTTCTTGAACTCAAGAAATCATACGACTTCCTCTTTATTCACCAAACTTCTATTTCTTTGGCAAATCAAGCAGTTCCTTCCTTTTGATGGCGTACCTTCAGAGCCTTGCTCATGACTCATTTTACCAAATATGGATGAGCACTCAGTCCCTTTGCAGACATTTCCTGTGTCAAGAAGAGCAGCCCGGTGAGAGCACGCTCCCCCTCGGATCCTCACAGCCCTCATCTGAGCTTCACGCACTCCAGATGCTATGTCCCTCTTTAGGTCACATGATGGCCATTGCATGGTTGACGTCATTTTGTAGCACAGAGGCCCATTTGTAACCCTTTGCTTTCTATGAAAGGATCCCACACTTCTTTGCTACTTTTGTTTTCTTCTTACAATGGCTAACATGGACCCTGCTGATTTTTGAGTTCTTGATCTTCATTATTCTGTTTCTTTCCTTTCGTCGGCCAATCTATAAGTTTTAAGATATATTTTCCTGGTTTTCAGAGGCAACCGAGGCTTATGTTTGCTTTATTCTTTTCTATAATCTCTCCTCCTTACACCGACCTTTTTTTTCTGTGCTGGGTTACATTACTTGTTCTACCTCAAGACCTCGCTAGCTTTCCTCTTTGGGGGATGGTCTCATCTCTGATTTTCACAGAAGCTTTCAGAAGACACACTTCAAAGGCTCGATTCAGTGCCTCTGTCATTGCACCTTATTTTAACTTTCTGTGCAGTTGTAAGATCTTAAATTTACAATCGTTACTTGAGTTTCAAACGAGTTCACTAAACAGTAGGCAGAAGAGGTTTCCACATTGTAGAACGAGGTGTCAGACCGTCTTCAGGAGATTTAAAAGGTGCAGGCCAACTGGTTTTTCCAACTCTCAGCTGCATATCAAACTGCAGCTTCAACAGTGAACTAGGAGAGTCATAACAAACACTGGACGTTAGCAATGGCTGTTTCAGAGAGGACTGATGGCTTGTTGTGGGTATCTCTTCACAGACAAACACACTGATGGAGAAGGCATGAGTGTGGGAGTCATCATCCTCTGGTTTGCCTGCTGGAGATAACTGAGTAAAACTCCATGACCTTGACTTACATCCATAGGAATTGTGGAACGCAGACTGGTGGTTACAAACGTCTACAGGTGAGAGATAGTTACTCTGACTGAGCAGCAAAGAGGGCACGGGCTGGGGTTGATTTCCAGCGTTGATTAGAACTAAGGACACATACTCACACACTCCTTTTTGGAACAGATAATGGTCACAGGAGAGAGTGCCAACTGAACAATCTTTAAAATCCTGTCAATAAGAGCCATTGTGAACAAGGGAGAACTTGCAAAGACCTGGGTTTCTGGATTCCCAGTAGCTGGAAGAGGAAGCATATGCGGTCACACAGAAGAATGTTCGCAAAGCAGCAGACTACATGCAGTGTTTGCAGCACGGATTCGATTTTCTCTGTTTGTTCACTGCCTTGCTTTCATACTGCCTGTCACGGTTAGAAAATAAACTTGACAAGCAAGAGTAAGGACCTTGGAACATCAGTAGTATAGTTATGAATGAATAATTAATAGCTATTGATTGCTTGATTGAAATAAAGACCAGGAAATCATAAACTGCCTCTCAACTCACAAGGATCCACTGGCCTCTTCCACCCAGTGCTGCGATTAAAGCCCTGCCATCATGCCTATCCCTGGGCCAAATAGTTTTTATTTCAACTACTTTGCTTATATTTTAACTAGTTTACATGTATTATTGGATAAATTCAAAATCATAAATATCAAATACATAGTGTAGACAATGTGATACTGGAAAATAAAATAATCATAAGATTATCCAAATGTTGTGACATTTTAGAGGAAAAGTAAAATGTTAAATCTTAGCAAAAATAATTTCACTTGTAATGAACTTAATGTAAACATTTACTTAGTACTCACAGAATTGACTTCAATTTGTATTCATATGTGTAAATATACATTTCATATATAATAAATGAGGCTAGTATATAAGTATATATTTATATATTTCAACTATATTTTAAGAATTATATACTACTTTCTCAATATGAAGCTAGAGTATTTATAGAATATTGATAGTTTAGACTTCAGATTTCAATAGGAAAAAGATGCAACCAAACTTTAAGACTGAGAGAAAGTATCTAACAATTATTATGTTAGGTTACTCCCTAGCAGTAATTACTTTAAGTATAAATAAATTCCCTAATCAAAATATCTGTGGTCGTTGAATATATTTTGAAAAAGGAAAAGCAAAACATAATTGTATGTTGTGTATAAGAGAATCGTTTTATACTTAAAACACATATAGACTGAAGTTAGAGTATTTGAAGAGATAATTTGTGCCAGTGTTAGCCAAAAGAGCAGAGGTGGCTATACATGTATCAAACAAGACAGACTTCATGTCAGAAACTGTCACAAGAAACAAAGAGAAACATTATATTATGAGAAAAAAATTAGTTCACAAGAAAACATTACAATTTTAACTATAAAGGACCAAATGAAGAAAAGACCACCTGAATATATAAAGCAAGCCCTGACAGAATGGAAGAGACATAAATCAGTATAATAATGCGACAGGAGAGTTCGAGACCCCACTTTCATCTAGAGATCCTCTGCGTAGAAAAATCCGCGGGGAAATAGTGGACTTGACTGGCAGTGTACTCCACCCCAAATGTCCTAGGAGACATACATAGGGCTATCTGTCAAAAAACGGCAGAATCCACATTCTTCTCAAGTACGCAGTGAATGTTCATCTTCAGGAGAGATCACGACCTTAATTTTAAGAAGACTGAAATCATATCAAATATCCACTCAACAATAGAATAAAGCTACACAGAGGAAAATCGAAACAAAACCTCAAATACATTTGAAGTTAGACTTTAAGGTCAGTCAAGATGTCATCAAAAGGGAAACTAGAAAACATGGAAAGAAGACACACAGCAGTGACAGGGTGCAGGAGGACCAGGACCAAAGCAGAAGCTGACATAAGGGTAAAGATCTGAATTTAAAACAGAAGAGAACCCTGATTTGACCGGTACAGTGCACACTCATGCTGTGCACTACTCTCAGCTGTCTTATAAGTATTTTAATGATTAAAGAAAGAAAATGTCAGACTTGCTACCTCCAAGAAGAAGAACGAGTTAAGCCCAAAATTAGCAAAAGAAAGCAAATCCACACATTAGAACAGAAATGAAATGCAAAATAACAATGTGAGAGTTGATTTTTAAAAATATTAAAGTAATCATAAGTGATGTTAATATTGAAAAGATTGATAGTCTCTAGTTAGATTAGAACAAAAAGACAGAAATAGATAAAATCAATTATAAAAAGCCATCAAGATCAATACCACAGAAATCAAGAAAGCTGATCAGAGTCTATTAGAAGCGATTAGACTCCTAATAGAAACATTCCTCCTACAAATACAGAGTCATTAAAGAGTGGAAAATATTAACAGAACTATAACCAGAAAGAAAATTGAATCCAGAATTATTAATTAGCTGTTTAAAAAAATGACATCACAAAATTTTCAGGCAAATGGGTACAACTAAAAAAAAAAAACCATCTTGAGTTAGGTAACTCAGATGAAGAAAGACAAATATGGTATGTATTTATTTACAAGTGGATATTAGTTGTTAAATAAATGATAATCAAGGTACAATCCACAGACTCAGAGAGGCTGGGTAAAGAGGAGGACTCTAGCGGGGCTGCATGTATCCCCTGGGTAGAAGAAATGGATGTTTCAGATGAACTGTGGGGCAAGTAGGAATGAGAGCAGAAGGAATCAGGTAGAAGAGGGAGGCAGAGAGAGCAGGAAGAGACAACTCCTGGGTGGCAGTTGGTGGGCAGTCAGGAAACTTCCTGGAATCTATGAGGGTGACACTAGTGAGGTCTCCTAGCAACGGAGGAGATAGAGTCTGAACCATACATCTTTTGTAGCCAGGCGAGTCTCACAGTGACGGGCCTAGATTTCATTCAGTTGAATTGTTGACCAAGGAGGGGGTCCCATAGAGATCCCTAAATAGCCCAGGATGATGCAAGGGCAGAGGTCACTCTCCACAAACTGACAGTAAACCCCACTGCTGAGACCAACATCCACATAGCTCACTGTGTGCAGAGAGGTCAAGCAGGTGGCTACACAGAGCCTTAACCCCTATGTTCTAGTCTTTGGTGTGGGCAGGTGCTTTTCAGGATATGGAAAGAGGAACCTGGACACTAACCCAGCCACAAAACCCATGACCTACAATCTGTCCTACCTGATTGACGTACAAACCTGGACACCAACCCAGCCACAAAACCATTGACCTACAATCTGTCCTGCCTGGTAGATGTGCTGGAGCAATGGTGGCACAGAACTGTGGGGGTGTCTAGCCAGTGTCCATTTTAATCTGAGGCCCACAGAAGAAACACATGCCCTACACTACCAGGAGTGCCAGGAACTAGAGACTGATTAGCCAAGAGACCTAGGGCAGAACCAAAAACAAGTAACAACAACAAAAATTAATAAAATGATACCTAGTGATATTCTGGATCACTTATAGATCAGTGCCTTGTCCAGTCATCATCAGAGAGGCTTCCTCTCACAGCAGAGAGAAATAGGCGCAGAGACCCACAGCGAGACCTTATGGAAGCCTCAGTCGGGCCCCTCCCCTCAGAGATCAGGGACCAATGGAAGTGGGGGAGGACAGGCAGTAGGAGCCAGGCATCGAGGACCCCAGGAGAATATGGTTCCCTGAATCAACTAAACGGGGCTCACTTGGGCTCACAGAGACCGAAGTGACAAGCCTGGGCCCTACATGGGTCTGCACCAGGTCCTCTGTGTCTATGTCATGACTGTTAAGTTAGCTTGATGGTTTTGTGTGAATCCTAAGAGGATTCTGTGTTTCTGGTGCTTTCCTCCGTTCCTGGGACTCCTTTCTTCCGGCCTTGGCTAGCCTCACCATGAGAGTGTTTACTTTGTGGAATTGTATCTTATTTTGTTGTGTTTGGTTGTTGTCTCTTGGAGGCCTGCTCTTTTCTGAAGGGAAACAAAGGGGAAGTGGATCCGGGGGAGAGGGGAGGTGTTGGCAGGGAGTAGAGGGAGGGGAAACTGTGGTTGGAGAATGTATTCTATGAGAGAAGACTCTATTTTCAAAAAACCAAAGAGTGAAACAGAGAAAGAAACAAAAGCCAAAGGTAGAGTTACTTCTCTAATGAATTCCTCCATCAGTTAAAGAATAAATACATAACCTTTTCTTTCAAAATTTCTAAGAGGGGCAGAAGGCTTCTGAACTCATTTTTATAATATTGTTCTGATATCAAAGCTAGGCATGGACAAAGAAAAATCCTGTTGGAAGCGATTCTATGAAGCCTTTGATGGAGAATGCCGGGAAGAGTGGGGTGGCCGGAAAAACTTACTGAGGAGGTATGATGAGCTACAAACGATGAGGGTCCGTGCACGGAAACTGCCAGAGTAAAGTAAGCTGGAAGGTCAGTGACTACGAGGAGGAAGGATGGCCATGGCCTTGGGCGAGGCAACCGCTGGTCAGAGGAGCTCAAGGAGAAGCTGGGAGCCATGCCACACTTGTGTGCAGTTTCTCTCTGCTGAGGCAGCCACGGTACCATCCTAAGAGAAAAATTATCACACACACACACAATCACTGGGCTGTCAAGTTGAGATGTGAGAACACGTTTACAGTTGTTAGGCACAACTTATTTCCAACACCGTTTCCTAGTCTGGTTTATGGATCTTCTGAACTGTGGCTCGAAATCTGTGCTTTAGAAAATATAATAGGAGAGGTGGGAGTGGTGGCGCACACCTTTAATCCCAGCCCTCAGGAGGCAGAGGCAGGCGGCTCTCTGAGTTCCAGGCCAGGCTGGTCTACAAAACAAGTACCAGTACAGCCAGAGTTACACAGAGACACCCTGCCTTGAAAAAACAAAAAAAAAAATGAAAGAAAGAAAGAAAGAAAGAAAGAAAGAAAGAAAGAAAGAAAGAAAAGGAGAAAACAACAGGAATTTCCCTTTGTCCATAAAGTCTGAATTATATAGCCTTGTGTTAAAACCCCCTTCAAGTTTGGACTATTTTCCTTACAGTTTCATACCCCATGATTCCATTTGAGGTAGTGTCGTTAATAAATGCTTTAATTAGTATATAAATGAAAGAATAACTGTATAGTATTTAAAAATAAGCATGACTTGGCATTTTAACCAGATAATTATTTTACAAATGCATTTGAAAAGTAGCAATTTTCAAAACTAAATTAGCATGAGAAATCCTTATGTATTTCAAGTATTAAATACCCACATTTTAAATTAGACCTTTGATAAATTTTACTAATGGAAGGGTATTACCTTATGCTGCTTCTAATTTTACCTACATATGGCTGGAAACCTGCCATAGAAGATTATTTACATGGAAATGAGTGCTACAGCCTGTGAAAGGGAAGAAAGCAAATATCAGTAGTTTTGTTGTTTAAATCTCAGTGTTTAGCGGGAAACAAGGAAATAAATAAAATTTTCACAGTAGGAATAGCAGTGTTTTCTTCTGACACTTCTATTATTTATAATTTCTCTTAAACAAGTACAGTAGTTCTTACAGTTATAATGATGATTACCATTTTTTCTCCTAAAGTCAAAAGGCACATTAAGCAATATAATAACAATCTGTAAAACATATAAATACATGCTCCAGCTCATAAAGGACCAATATTTGAGATACACTTTTCGTAGGCAGAAATAATGTATAGGAATTAGCATAAACTATAACTAAACTATTGGGACTTTCAAAGTCCTTGAGAATAGCACAGATTAGTCTATAAAATTATTTCCAATAAGATATAAATCACCTCTACAGATAGCACAAGCACACTAATTGCAACTAATAATCTATTGCAGACTTTTGGCTTTTGCTGTTCAGCGACTGACACATAGTGGGCTTTTCATAAATACTTTGTGAATTACTGAGTACTCATTCCAGTCCACTCAGATCATGAGCTAATAAGGCCAAGTTCATGTTAATTCATTTCAATATCTTTGCCAGCGGGATGCATCCATCTGTATTGCTAGCTAGAAACCTAGTCTGCAATGTGTAATGTTGCTACCGCCCTGCTCACTCACTAGTCATAGATGAACTGAGCAAGAAAATACATTCAGACTAATAGAATCCATCATGGCTTTCCCACAAGTACCCATACCTACGTATGTACACATACAGAACATACATATTAATATCATTTGCCTATAAAATTTTAACATGTTAAACAATATTATTTGTGCAATAAACTATTATATTTGCATTAGAAAGAATCAGAACTTAAGTGCTTGAGACAAGCTATTGGATTCTGAAAATGTGTTCTGAGGATAGCCTACCAAAGAGCTAAATATATTTAAAGGTAATAAAAATGAAAGTTTTTAAAATTACGTTAAAGCTCTTTACATAGCAACCACTTCTATTGCACTCTCTGTCACAGCTTAAGTGCTTCCAAGGGAGTAATTTGTGCATCTTCTGTTTTTAAATCATTTATTGTTCTAGTTCAGTGTTATGAGTGCATGCCAATTCCTCAAAATCCAAGCAAAGATAGTGGATGCAATTGTGTTGTACTCAAAATAAATTCCTGGATAAAGAAAATACTTAGCAATTGTCAGATATTGGCTTGCACATAGAAAAAAAAAAACCAAACTCTTTTAGCCGTGAGAAACTAAAACTGCAATCCAGGCCTTCCTTCTGTGATGTATAATTAGAAAACCAAGTGAGGAACTTCCCTGGGCAGCCTGGCTAGTTTAAGAAACCCCACCTGTTTTCCCCTTTAGAAAAAGAACATTTCTGGTTAATATGTCTAAATAAAGGAAGGAGTCAAAGCCATGTGGTTCAGTATTAGACAAAAGAGTACCCTTTTGTGTTTGAAGAGGACACTGTATTCAGGATGTACCTCAGGTTATGTGTCCTATGAGGTGTTCATTATAAACAATGCACATTGAGAAACAGCTGCATTCAGAGTGTGCACAGAACACATCGCCTGAACAATGGCAACCATCCCACGTGACAAGTCTCATGTCCAATGACCTTTACATCCTTGCCATCAGTTTCCCACCATCGTGGAACTATCTATGATTTTAGATCCTGCCACACAACAGAAAAGATTCTTGTGAGAGACATGGATGATCAATCATACACTGAAGTTAGGTCGTTGTATACCCCCTCCCCGTCCCATACCCCTTCTTATTCCCCTGTGTGCCCTGCTAAAGCTCCTCCTCTCCCTATCAAGCCCCCTCCTACCTGTTTTTTCTAACCTGCATTTAATTATAGTTGCTTGCGCAAGTGTGACGAGGGGGTTATTTACTGGAACATGGGCAGCTTATTAAAGATTATACCACTAAAGGAAACAACCATCCCCCCTCTGTACCCACTCATTGCCCACAGTCCTAGAGTAAGAGGCAGACTTTTCATGGGCTCCTCCTCCATCCATGATGAAAGTGTTGGGCCTAGTCTCACTCAGGTCTTGTGCAGGTAACCATGGCAACAATGAGTTCATGAGTGCAATGGTTGTGACCTGTCCATTGTGTGCAATATTCTTTTGCACACTTCTCTCCAACTTCTGGCTTTATACTTTTGTCTTCCTCCTCTAATATGTTTCCTAAGCCTTGGGAAAGTGATACAGATGTTTAGAGCCCAGCAGTCCACAGTCACTTAATTTCTGCACTTTGGCCAGTTGTTTGGCACACTGCAAACGGAAGCTTCTTTGGTGACATTTAAGAACAGTGCTAGTCTATGGGTATAAACATAAGCACTTGGGAGGAAGCTTTATACTAAATCCACTGAGCAAAACAGCACATTCGTTCTTCCCCTGGGTCTTTGACTTTTGAGTCACAGATTCTTGACTAAGTTTACAGTTGAAGGCGTACGTTTCTTCCTGTGGAATGAGCCTCCAAACCAGTCAGTTACCCCCATGATAATCATTCTGCTACGGCATCGATGTACATATCTTGCCAAACAGATCATTCTTGTAGCTTTGGAGCTCCACAGATGGGTAGAGCCATTGACGACTCTTTGACCTCAGCGGTTTACGCAGCAACTCCAGGCCCTAGGAAAGCCACGGTGGAAACTTCGGGCTCAGATCTGTCTTGATGTCTTAATGTCCTGAATGGATACACATGTGGTGTATCCAACAGCCCTAGGGTCTACCCATCTGATTCTGCTAGACAAGCAAGGGCATTGACAGTCAATAGCCTGCACTGTTCGGGAGCCTCTGGGGCAACAGCTCTTAGGAAGTTATCACACATTTGGTACTAGGATTTTCATCTAAAAACCTTAGGCTTCTGGGAGGACCATTATTTATCCATGAAGGATGCTCCCATTCAAACTCTGTTAATTTTTTTAAAGAGAGAATTACAAAATCTTTAAGTTTCCATAAAGATTTTTCATACCACTTTAATTTGGCTTAGCTTCTTTCTGCCTTTTCAAAATCCAAATTTCTCATCCTGATTCACAGGGTCTGCCCTGTCCTTTATTAGGCATCAGCATACTCCATTCCTGCAGAGCAAAATTTATTCTAATTACATAAAGCAGACAAGTTCGTTATCACCCATGGGCCTGTCTTCTTCACTCTTTATTTGGCGTTTGGCTGGCCCCTTCTTCTTCGCTTGGCCTTCAGGTCTCAGGAGGAACGTCATTTCCTTTGAGGGGTTTCTTTTCATAATTACATCCTTGGTCTTATTTCTGTCCGGTTGTGGCTTTCCTTACCGTAAAACATGTTTGTTCATAAGCCTTTCTGGGCTCTTAAGCGTTGCGTGCTCAAGGATGGTATTCCTCATTTTCATGGTTGTGTCCCTGACATCTCGCAATGCTACAAGCCTTTTCAAATGAGTAAGTGAAATCACCTCTGAGAATAGGAAGGCACTTTACAGAGAAGGAGAAAAGTGCATAACGGGCGAGGCTCGGCGTCTGCGTGCGTCATGTGCTGATCCCGTCGCAACGCTGCCTGGAGTTTTACGCTTATTCTGGGGGTAGCGGTGAGCAGCAAAATGTCCATAAACAACAGAGTGATGGGCAGAAGTTGTTTTAGAGAGAGCAGTTTGCCTTCTGTGTGCGAGGCAAACGGAAAGAGAAAAGGACTTGAGGTTGGGAAAAGAGCAAACTCAGGCAACGAGTGGAATTTTGTAAGACTGTAAAGGAGGCTGGGGAACGGGGGCTGTCGGGAAAATACGACAAGCAGAGCATGGACTGGAAAGGTGCCCTAGAAGGGGAAATGGGAAAATGGCTGCGGTTGTGGTCCTTGGTAACCAAGGGAAACACCGCTGCCATTTACTAGAATAGGGAAGTTGGAAAGAGGAAATTATTTAGAGGAAAAATTATAAAGAAATTGAAAGGCTACAGTGAGGTCATAGCATCTCAGGACAAACGCTCTTTGAAAGGATGGAATGGAGGACGGGACAGAAATATCACCATGGCTGTTCAAGAAGCAGTAATTCTTGGTAATCCCAAAGCATGTGGCCTGGCTCCGATTCTGAGAGCAGTGCTCAAGGACCTGGGTTCTTAGTGTGAGTCGATGTGTAAATGCTGGTTCCTAGGAAAGACTGATACTGTTATTGGACAGACAGAGGCATAAGCTACATCAGGTACATATGACCCCCTCCTGGTGAGATGGCTCAATGAAGAGAAAGTCAGACAAATCCAAATCCCCACTACTTTTTATTTTTCTTTTGGCCAGTGAATTTCAGAGCTTTATTTCATAATAGAGAAGGTCACATGTCTGCCTGATGGCCCCTGAAATTTGAAACTCATATTCTTTTGAGATTGCTGATTTCCTAGTTTCAATTTCTGTTTCTGCAATGAAATACCATAGCCCAAAGCTCCTTGGAGAGGAAAGGGTTTATTTCTGCTTCAAGTTCTACATCACAGTCCATCAGGAAGGGAAGTCAGGACAGGATCTCGGGACAAGAACTGAAGTACAGACCACAGGAGATTGCTACTCTTTGGCTTGCTCCTCATGGATTGCTCAGTTTGCATTTTCATATAAGTCAGGTCTAGGGGTAGCATCACTGAATCAGCATTTCTTAATTGATGGGTTGCTTTAAATACACAACAAAATGTTCCTCTCGTCTAAGAGTTGAGGCCTTGTATATACACCCATGACATGGCATTACGACTTCTTCAGACTCTACCTTCATGATAAGAATTTAATCATGACCTGACACAAGAATGCCTGCTACATGTAACAAGTCCAGTAAAGGCATTTACAGATCAGAAAGTAACTGGGTATGCGTCCTTCTTGGCAATTTGAAACTGTCTTTGTGGGAACCTGCTGGAGGGTCAGTGTCCGCTCAAGTTGAAGGGGTCTTTCCATTGGGGGCACTTCCTGGAGGCACCTTGGAGACGCCTTACCACCAAAGACTTCTGTATGTCTCAGCGTCTCTAGCTGGCTCTCTGTCCTTTGTCCTTTAGCCCCCGCATATCCAGACACATAGATATAGGTGGACTTTTTGCAGAGACTTTTCTGACACCCCCACACCCCAATGTGCACAGCAGCCTTCTTATCTAGGACCCAGGCAGATTCCCTGCATTTCTCTCATGGGTTCTCCATCCTGTTGTAATGAGGGGTTTGGGCTGCATTCCCGGCACAGGGCCTCTTGTGTCACCAGGCTCCCGGTGTGTACCCGAAATAATTACACGGAAACTGTATTTATTGAAATTCTGCCTGGCCCATTAGCTCTAGCCTCTTATTGGCTAACTCTCACATATTTGTTTAACCCATTTTTAATAATCTGTGTGTCACCACGAGTCGTGGCTTACCGGGAAAGATTTAGTGTGTCTTTATGGCGGGCGGCTCTCTCTGGCTCTGTCCCCTTTCCAGTATCCTATTCTCTTTCTCCTGTCTATCTAATTCCTGCCCTATCAGAAGGCCAAGGCAGTTTCTTTATTAACCAATAAAAGCAACCCAAATACAGAAGGACCCTCCTACACCATTTCCCCTTTTTTTATTTAAACAAAAAAGGCTTTAACTTTGACATAGTAACATTACATATAACAAAACTTATCAAGCAAGAATTACAGTTACCATATTTAGATCTATTTTATCTTTTATCATAATAATGGAAAACCATCACTATAACTATCCATTTTTCTTTTTTTAAATATTTATTTATTATGTATACAATATTCTGTCTGTGTGTATGTCTGCAGGCCAGAAGAGGGCACCAGACCTCATTACAGATGGTTGTGAGCCACCATGTGGTTGCCGGGAATTGAACTCAGGACCTTTGGAAGAGCAGGCAGTGCTCTTAACCACTGAGCCATCTCTCCAGCCCCTAACTATCCATTTTTCAACTCCATCAAAGACTCCAGAAGGATAAGCTATTACCTAAGTAAACAAGAAATAAGAAACTTCCAAACTCTAGAAATGACAGAGACATCTTGCTGCCTGGACAGTCACCCAAAGTTCCTCTGTACCGTTGGGGCATCCATCTTCAGACTACAGGCCCATAGTATCCAGGAGACTTTTCCATGAAGTAGGAAATTTTAAAGACAGTTTAGTCACTTTCTTTTGTATCCTGCAGAATGTCTCGCAGACTCTTTCATGAAGCAGGAACCCTGAAGGATCATCTCACCTTTAGGCAAGTTTAGTAGTCTTCTCTCTGTGGGTTTTTTTGTGTCCAGTTTATGTAACAGTCCAGGCAAGAGCAGTTTCTTGCCCAATTCCATAAGGAGTTTCTTGCAAACTCCATAAGGAGCCTCTTCGATACCCATTTTTCTCTTGAAGTAGCTGGTGCTGCCAGGAGCAGACGTGTCTCATTGTCATGAAAAGTCCTAAGTTATTAAAACATTAAATGGCATGTTCTGTAGTCTTTGAAAGATATGAAGAATGTCTATCTGAAATATATCTATGCACATCTAGAAAATTTAACTAACATGACTACCAACTTGACTATATCAATGATTATCCATTAACAACCTATATTTCCTAATTATACATTACATTTTTAAATGAACTACACAATCACAATACCTTAATCAATATCAGAAATACATATATATA